>CM024239.1:80040266-80104226 GCA_013421045.1 Propylea japonica | reverse complement strand
TATATTATATATATATATATATATATATATATATATGTCAAAGGTATAGTTCCAGGACCAAATCTGCGGTAAACCTTCTAGTTCCAAGACTTTTGTATACTTCCAGGACGGTCTTGGAAAATTTTTATATGTAACGCTTACTTCCGGGACGGTCTTGGAAGTATCGAGTCTCGGAACTATACGATCTTTGAGAAGTCTTGGAAATAACAAACAGTCTTGGAATTAACAAAATCTATTTCGATTAGGTGCAGTGTTTTTAATTCCTCATGTATCTTGAGTAAGCATGTATATGTTTGACCATGAAAAAGCCTATCGAGTACGCCGTGTTTTCTGAATAAACTCATGGGGTTGATCATATCTCTTAAGAAAATATTTCCTATTTTTTTCCTCAGGCCGAGAAATAATGAGGTCATTTTGGACAGTCTTAAAGCTATAGTATATTTCATGAAATAATGCCATGGATCTTTAAGTTGTGTCACATTGGGGGTCAATACAATAAAGGGTTGATACAAGAAAATATTTCGATTCTGTTACGGTTAGAACCGGAGATTTTGAATATTACACACTAGTTTTTATGAGCTTTTGATTTGTCGTACAAACATTCAGTTCCAGGATATTTTTTATATTAATTTGAGTGATTACTCGATTACATTCATGTTGCTTTCTGTATTCAAAGATGATACACGAAATAACTGATGAATGAATTTGAATTAGGCTAAATTATTTCATCACACATTTATCATTCATCTAATAAGTCATGCAGGCGTACGAAAGATTTTTTTAAAATGTTGATTGGATCGTTCATAAACACCATAGTCATTTCAATAATCCTCAAAATTGGAAATTCTTTTTTGATTCGAAATTCCCAAATAAATTATCATTGAGTGCTCGTTCTACTCAAACGAGTGCTTTATCCTTTTGCTCGAATGTCTGTAATTTTCGCCCTCCTGCCGTTCCGCCGTTAGCACGATAACTTTAGAAGGAATTGTCCTAGGGACTTGAGATTTTCAGGGTGAGTTTTGTACCCAAATGACGCAGTTGAGTTTCTTAACCAGCCAAATCCTACAGGGTATTCCATAAAATATAGCCATCCAAAATTTAGTGACAAAAGTGATAACAGAACCAGAGAAAATTCAATTAGAATATTGAAAAGAATAATATTCATATTTCGATAACAAGATATAGGATTTTGTTAAATTTATTTTGTGGATGTGGATTTATTTTGAGGATGTGGATTGAATGTTCATGCGAAATTTCAAAAGGTCGTATCATCAGAATCATAGAAAATTCAACTGGAACGTTGAAAAGTAGAATCTTTATATTACCACAACAAGATATCCGATTCGAATTAAATTTATTTTGTGAACGAAGATTGATATACTGAATTCTCATGCATAATTTCGAGGGGACCGCATTATCAGAAACGCGTAATTTAGTATTTTTAATTGTCAAGTTTTTTCATATTACAGTTTTTGAATGAGGCTCAGAATATTATTTAGATAGTGCTGAGATTTTGCATTTCAATATTTAGTATCAATCTCAAATCCCATACAAAATTTTGAGTTAATATTCTTATTGCTCCACCAAAGAACGCACGCTTAAGAACTTCTGCTCAGGGATTTCTGAAATTTTTCATTTATTCAGAATTATGTATTGCATCAATTAACAGATCCTGAAGGTACATTTCATTTGAATATTGTTGGTTTTATTGATAGCATATTCTGAAAGTATGAACATTCATGAATCGTAGTTTATTTTGGAAATCAGGAAAAATCGAATCCCATTTGAAATTTTCCCTATTAGTCCTCATTTGGATTTGATTTTTTGGAAAACCATGTACTTCCAAGACTTCGCATTTCATATACTCATGTGATTATTCGATGCAATTTTTTTTTGAGTCAGTATGATCAGGAAAAAATTCGCATCAAACTCTGGGTATGGAAGTTTGCTCTTTAGTTTTTGTTTAGTTTTCATTTTGGATAATATAATTTGCTTCCGTGACATTTATGCTTTTTATATGAATGTGATAATTCAATCGCATTAAATGATAGATAATGAGTTTAATCGAGAATAGGTTTTTTCGACAGGAGATCAAAGAATTTTATATTTTATTCACTCATTCAGTTTTAGTTCTCGGAAAATCATTTTTTATATCCATTTGATCATTCAATCACATTTCAAGGTGATTATAATGATCTAGATAAGCTTTTTCATTGAACAAACCTAAAAATTCGATAGTTCGTTCTGCAATTTTTGTTTGGCTTTGATTTTTAAAAAATCATATAGTTCCAAGACATTTCATTCTATATATACATGTTATCATTCAATCAAATTTCATGGTGATTTGTTAGATCAACAATAAGCTTTTTCAATAATTAAAACCAAAAAATCAAAATATTTATCAGTAGTTTCCATTTGGTCTTCATTTTTCGGATATTCATATAGTTCCAAGACATTGTATTTTACTTATTCGTGCGATTATTCAATCACATTCCATGGTGATCAGTATGATCGAGAATAGGTCTTTTTTAAAGAACGAAACCAAAAATTCGAGATCAGTATTTTCTATTTGGTTTGATTTTTTGGAAAATCCTTTGGTTAAAAGAAATTCCAGTTAACATATTCATGTGATCATTTAATTATATTTCATGGCTGATCACCATGAAAAGTGTTCAAGAAGACTTTTCAACAAACGAAGGCAAAAATTTGAAATTTTGAACAGCAGTTTCCGTTTGGTTTCGACTTTTTGGAAAATCATATAGTTCCAAGACATTTTACATATCCATGTGACCATTCAATCCTATTCCATGGTGGTTAGTATTATCTAGAAAAGGTGTCTCCGAAGAAACCCAAAATTAGAAAGTTTGCCCACTACATTTCATTTGGTTTTGACCTTCCTGGGAACCATAAATGTAGTTCCATTACATTTTACTTCATGTATTAATCTGATCATTCAATTCCTTTTTCAAATAATAAGTCTGATGTAGAATAGTCCAATGATTTAGTGTTAGACTCAAATAAACTGATTTTGATTCACTTTCGTTCTGAATTAAAAAAAAAAACAGATGGGTGAAGTCAGATTACTCACTTAGTCCTACTATCATAACTGAATTACATAATGTAATGCGTAGACTCAGAACAGAAACCTGATAATGATATTTATGCAAAAATCTCTGTTCTTGCAGTAGATATCGCCACTTCGATCAAAACTAAGTTTTGTATAACTGCTCAAAGTTTGAAAATTAGTAGTTGATAATCAATGTGTTAATTTGTTTCCAATTTATCTTTCAGGATGATTTGGTCATGAAAAAAAATTCTGTCAAATGGGGTATGATAATTTGTTTTTTATTTACTTTTGCTTGAAATTTGATCAATTGGATATAGAGATATAACTATAGTTACGAGTTAATTTAATTGTTTCCTTTAATCAAACATTTCAATTCCTGTTTTCTCATGCAACGATGATTATTGAGAAATCTGAGACTCAATATTTTCCTTCAAAATCTTAAACCTAGCTTATGACAGACCGTGAACACGATAATTTTCGAAAGGAGCAAACATCAATTTATAAACGACTTGAATCGAACCAAAAGCTCTCAGGATATTGAAATGTTATTTATCGTTGTCCTGATATAAATGAGAGCCCAGAAGCTTCTGGTTTGACATCAAACTCCAAAAAGTAGAAAAAAATGACAAAATTCAATAACATACTCGAACATCGACCTCGAGCATGGACCATTAACTAAATATGATTCTGCGAATAATAGTTTCTGACTTCATTTGAGTTGATTCAAACAGGAGAACTGACTTATCATTATGTTCAAATTTCATTCTTTCTATAATTATATGAGTAAAGGCAAGAAAACTTCTGACTCGTATAATTATTATTTATTATATTTAATATCTTTTTAGACATGTAAACTACATATTAACATCATGGAACATTTCACGGGCAGTTAAAATATTATTTTTATTTTCTGATAATATAAAATTATAGTTCTGCTCATTATGTATTCTTTTAAAATTCGATCAAATTTTACAGACATCAGCGCATCCCTAATTTACACCAAAATACTGATTTTAAAATTGACCGACCATTTCAGAAGTATTGTGCAACTTAGGAAAAATTATTCACTTCTCAACTAACCAACCGATTCGGTCTACTAACGAATTCTTTCGAGATATTCAGATACGAAAGTGGTCTTAAAAATTTCAAGTTTTCCGTTCGAGGGTTATGAGTATTTAAAAGACAGAAGGCCAGAATTCTTTTTCGTTTGAAAGTCTTTTAATGATAATATGTGTGTCACTATCATAATTCAAAATGTCAATTTTTAACATTTATCGGATTTTTCTTAAAACACATTATGTAGAAGTGGGTCTACCGTGAAACAGCTTGTTGTGTTCGAAAGCTACATCGACCACTATATTCCGATCCACATCGCACGGATAAACTAGTTTTTCCTTAATTTACTGATTCCACAATCCTCACGAAAATGGAAAACATTTATAATGTCATAACCCCGAGACTACTGGACCGTTCCGGAACTATTGAACCCACAATGTTATTCAGGCTTCAAACCTACCTTAAATAAGTCACCGAATCCAGATTCAATACCGGATTATACAAAATATATTTTTTACAATTTAAGCTTATAGACACCGATAAAAGTCTGCAGAAGCTTGCATGTTATTGTCTCACATCCATATTAAATATACGAAAACGATAGATCGGATATAAGGTTTCGAAAATGAGAAATAGGGACAAGTCGCCTGAATTATGCTAATTCCTGTTTGTGTCTCTGGTGAAATTTGGAGGATCTTGTATATCCTCAAATATGCAATATTAAATGGAACCGAAACTTCTATACGGCAAATATAGTGGAGCATATGCCACTTTGGCGTCTTTATGGTAAATATATATAAACTATCGTTATTTCCAGGACATCAGCCCTCCAGCTGAAAGAAAATTCTAGGAAATCACGTGATTTCTTTAACGTTTAACATCGATCAATTATTATACCGTGGTTCCTGATTGAATAGTCAATTTTCTACAGAAATATAAAAACTTTTCTATCGATAATTCATTAGATCGTTCTGAAATGAAATACAAATCCGACTGCTAGCAAAAAAATCAGAAAAAACCTAGAAATCGACGCCGCCCCTGCCGGGCTCGAACCCAGGTTTCTCGAAATGCGACACGAAAAAGTCCCGCTAGGCCAAAATCGCTATGCCGGAACGTGCAGTACCTATCAGAAAGTTCTATGACGGCCCGAAAATATCGAAATTTTTTTACAAATATCAAACAAACTTTTTAGCATTATTTTAAAATATTCAGAGCGCGAATCGGAAATCGTGACCCACCACAAAGCCAGCAAAATCATTCTTTTTTCTTCGTTCGACACCGATTCGCGCCCCATATACGTTCCCTGAAAAAGCTTTATATAAAAATCCATCCCAGAATTTCCTTTTTTTTTTTCCTAAACGAAAAGATCTATCGCCATACTTCCTTCCGGAAAATAAAGATTTCGACGCACCGCGTCGACACACGCCGCCGGCCCAGATCTCCTCGGCCCCGAAGGGGTCGAAAAAAATTTTTGAAAATCGCAATTAGTGAGGGATTTTTCGATGTTCCCGAATTTTTTAAAAATATAAAACATCGCTCTATCGGGACAAATTTTGCCTGCGTAAATCTCGAACCTTCTACTTTCCCGCGTAGCCCTCGAAATATATCGCCGCTATCCGGATTTTTTGCAATTCTCAACAAAACACGAAAACGTCAAAATCTATGGTTCGGTTGCCATGAAAAAGTTGCAATAAGTATTATTATTATTATTCTACTTTAGAAATATCATTTCAATTCTCGGAATATATTTCATATCACAGCATCTAATGATTTATTACTGGTCCGTTATGCCATTTGGATTCTCGAAATATATTTCGATATTAAAAGGTCCGATGCATGTCATAAATCGTTCCGTTGTCACTTCTGATATATGCATAGTCGAGAACCACGTAATTTTAATGCAAAGTGATGATTCGAAAGACGAAAGTTTTCATAATTCGACAATACTATGTGTTTTTTGAAGGTTCAGATGCTTATAAAACTTTTGTTTATCCGGACCTGGATTTAGCTGATAGAAGATATACAGATCGCTTCTGTAGAAATATTATAGTTTAATGTGTATATCAAGTATCATGAAATTATACCAGGTGCTCCTTAAGATATGATAACTCGAAAAAAGTAACATTAATTTTTCATTATCAAAATTCGTAACACCTGTAATTCGAAATTTGAAGGATATTAGACAGATAACATGCGGAATAATGAAGAGTACATAGTCCATTTATGTTTATTATGCTGTTTCCAAACATTTAAGCATATTTTATAAATTCCAAGATGAAAAATTTGAGAAAAGCCCTGAGCAGGTGCTCCAAGAGCTCGTTTTTTGGGGGAGCAATAAAATTATTACCTCAAAATTTTGTATATAACTTCAGATTAATACTAAATGAATGAATGCAAAATCTTAGCACGATTGGAATAATATTCTGTAAATTATTGAAAAACTCAAATATGTAAAAACTAGAATTTAAAAAAATTTAACTTAATGGTTCTGATGATGCGATCTTCTTGAAATTTCATAAAAATTCAAGATATCAATCTTCGTTCAAAAACTAAATTATACTCGAATAATATATCATCTTGTTAAGGAAATACAGACATTCTTCTTTTCAATATTCCAATTGAACTTTCTATGGTTCAGATAATGCGATCCATTCTCCATTCACGAAATAACAAAATTAAAAATTCAAGATACTGATCAGTAGTTTTTATTTGGTTTTGATTTTATGGAAAATCATATAGTTCCAAGTTGATTTTGTATACCCATTTGATTATTCAACCACATTCTATGTTGATCAGTATGATATAGAATAGACTTGTCAACGAACAAAATGAAAAATTCGATAGTTCGATCTGTAATTTCCGTTAAGTTTTGGTTTTTCGGAAAATCGAATAGTTCCAAGACATTTCATTTTACATATACATGTGATCATTCAATCACATTTCATGGTGATCTGTATGATCTACAAAAGGGTTTTCCAATATACAAAATCAAAATTTCGAAATATGGGCCAGCAGTTTTCATTTGGTTTCGATTTTTCGGATAATCATATAGTTCCGAGACATTTCATTTTACATATCCCTGCGATCATTCGATCACATTCTATGGTAATCAGTATGATCGAGAATAGGCTTTTTTAAAGAACAAAACCAAAAATTCGAGATTTTGATCAGTATTTTCTATTTGGTTTTGATTTTTCGAGAAATCGTATAGTTCCAAGACATTTCATTCGATACATACATGTGATCATTCAATCATTTCATGGTGATTTGAATGATCTACAATAGGCTTTTTCAACATACAAAATCAAAAATTGGAAATTTGGATCAGTAGTTTCCATTTGGTGTTGGTTTTTCGGATAATCATATAGTTCCGAGACATTCCATATTACATATCCATGCAATCATTCGATTACATTCCATAGTGATCAGTATGATCGAGAATAGGCAAACCCACGAATTCGAAATTGTGATGAGTTCACTTTCCATTTGATTTTGATTTTCTGCAAAATTATATAGTTCATTTTACTCGTGATAGTTTCTGATTTAAATTGAGTTGATGTTCAAATTTTATTATTTCAATCTGAGTAAACGCGAGAAGACTTTTGACTCGTATGATTTGTATTCATTATTATATCTGTATAGACATGTAAACTACATAATTAGCATCATACAAAATTTCACAGGCAGTTGAGATTCTATTTTCGTTTTGTGGAAATATAAAATATCGTTCTGCTCATTAATTATTATTCAAAAATTTCGTAATTATAAGATTAAGATCAAATCTTGCAGACATCAGCGCACCCCTAATTCACAACGAGATACTGAATTTAAAATCGACCGACCATTTCAGAAGTATTGTGCAACATAGGAAAAATATTTCAGTGACAATAACTTCGTAACTAACCAACCGATTTGGTCCACTAACGATTTCATTCGAGATATTCAGGTTCGAAATCCATCTCGAAAAATTCAAGTTTTCAGCTCTTTCCGTTCAAAGGTTATGATTATTCAGATCCAGACAAGCCACGGGCCAGAATTCTTTTTCGTTCGAAAATCTTCGAATGATACGATTTTGACGAGATTCAGCAAGAATATGTGTGTCACTTTCATAGTTCGCAATATCAATTTTGAGATTTATCGGATATGAAATTGTGTTAATATTGAAAATAGAATGAATCAAAGTTTAAGTGAGGGTAACTTCGAAAATAATCAATCGATTTTTCCTCTTATGAACACATTATGTACATGTGGATGTTTTAAATATATACAGTGAAAAAGCTTGTTCTGTTCGAAAGTTACATCGATCACTATATTGTCGTGTAATTTTTCGATTGCAATCTCATTATCGGTCTACATTGCATGGACAAACTATTTTTTTTTATTTTACTGATTGCACAATGCTCAAGTATTCAGACTTTAAACCTACCTTGAATATATCAAGTCACCGTATTCAAGTTCAATACCGGATGATACAATAGTTATTTTTTATATAAGTGCGTGAAATAAGTGTTTTTTTTTCATGGCACATGTGAGGGTCAATTTTTGGCCGAGACCGCAGGTAGAGATATTTTTCACAGTTCTAGCTTACCGATACTGATAAAAGTTTGCAGAAATTTCATCCAAATAACGAATATACGAGAGATCGGATAAAAGGTTTCGAAAATATGTAATAGGGACAAGTCGTGAAAATTGAAAGTCACCTATATTATGCTACTAAGATCTTTGTAATATTTTTTTTTTTATTATTCGAGTTTATGTCACTGGTAAAATTTGTAGCATCTTGTATATCTTCAAATATGCCATTTTAAAATGAACCGTTATTTCGAATCGTGAAATATAACGGAGCACATGCCGCTCTAGCGTATTATGGTAATTATATGTTTACTTTCGTTATTTCCAGGACATCAGCCCTGCGACTGAAAGAAAATTCTAGAAAATCACATGATTTCTTCATATCATCATCATTATGTGATTCATAAATCATTTTTTCTCGAACTTAACCACCCAAACCAGGTTAACTTCATCTTCACGTCGGTTAACTTTTGTTACGTCGCGGTGAAATGGGACCATTTAACAAACATATGTAAATAAAAAACCTGTCCTGCAAAAAGATAACCTACTACTATCAGGTGTGTATGGTAGGTTAACTACGTCATGGTTTCGAATACACTTCGAGGAATATCGGTTTGTGTGGTTGAGTTCGAGAAAAAATTACTATATATATTGAACTACAGTATCATTCTCCTATAAAAGATTTATATTTCCCTTGGAGTTACTTAATTTACATACTTTCAAGTGAAAAAAGTCCACTTCATTTGTGCACTGCAGAACCCAAATCCGATTCCGAATAGCACTCAAATCACAGGTGTATCAGTGGTAGGGTAGAAATTCAAAACACAACAAATATAAAAATAATATACTGCCAGTATACGGTAATCATTTTTGAAAAATATTTTCATGCTAAAGATTTTGATTCGACTGCTATGAAGACATAACGAACGCAACACATTTCTAGCTAATATTTCTTGTCTATGATGAACCAGAGAAATTTAGAGTTACATTTTGAAACCTGAAAAAATACTGCCCCTCCACTTTTACGATCTGCTTCGATTCTTGGATAGGCATTCTTTAAGAATTCAAATTCTGAATTCCTATTCATCAAAATTCGATAATTAACGTTTTATATACACATTTTGCTCGCTTGATCGAAAGAAAATAGAGTGCTATGGTTTTGTCCAAATATCTATAGTTTCGAATTTTGGACCGAAAGTGGTCTCAAACAACACGGTTGCAATTACTGATGAAAAATTTGTGTTCAAATATAATTATTTCTAGCCGCAAACACGATTACTCTCGAATGGTCGAAGTAAGAGCTCTGAAATATTGAAATATCATTCAATCACATTCCTAGGTGATCATAATGATCTAGAATAGGCCTTTTCAACGAACAAATCTAAAAATTGGATAGTTCGATCTGTAATTTTTGTTTGGCTTTGATTTTTAGGAAAATCATATAGTTCCAAGACATTTCATTCTACATACACATGTAATTATTCAATCAAATTTTATGGTGATTTGTTAGATCAACAATAAGTCTTTCCAGTATTCAAAACCAAAAATCGAAATATTTATCAGTAGTTTTCATTTGGTCTTGATTCTTCGGATATTTATATAGTTCCAAGACATTGTATTTTACTTATTCATGCGATTATTCGATCACATTCCATGGTGATCGGTATGATCGAGAGAAGGTTTTTTTAAAAGAACGAGACCAAAAATTCAAGATATTGATCAGTAGTTTTCATTTGGTTTTGATTTTATCGAGAATCATATAGTTCCAAGACATTTCATTTTACATACCCATGTGATCATTTTATCATTCTCAATGGTGTTCTGTATGATCTACAATAGGCTTTTTCAACAAACAAAATCAAAAAATTCAAAATATTGATCATTAGTTTCCATTTGATTTTGATTTCTCGGAAAATCATATAGTTCCAAAACATTCCATTTTACATACTCGTTTCAACATTCAATCCGATTCCATGATGTTTAGTATGATCCAAAATAGGTTTTTTCATAAAAAGAAGCCCAAAATTTAGAAATTGCTCACTAGTTTTTATTTGGTTTTTCAATAAACCATGTAGTTCCTAAGTAATAGGTATTTCACTTTATGTATATGTAATCATTCTATCCATTTTTGATGTGGTCAGTTTGATCAAGAAAAGTTTTTTTTTATCCAAAGGAACTAAAAATTTGAATTGTGGTCAGTACTTTCCATTTGTTCTCGATTTTCGGAAAATCATAAATAATTTCAAGACATCATTTTTTATCAGTTTTTAATTTGACAGGTTTTAGGTCTAATTAACAAAAAAAACGAATGGTCTAGAAATGCTCAGTAATTTTCAATTGATTTTGATTTTCGGAAAATCATATATAGTTTGAAGATAAATCATCTTTAAAATCTATGTGATTATTCAATCCCATTTCATGGCGGTCTGTATGATCGAGAACAGATTTTTTGTGAAAATTATGTTCACTCTTCCTATTTGAGTATATAAATTTCTCTTGAAAACTTGTTGCAGGACATTTATTTGTTGAGTTCTGCTCTGAGTTGATAAATTATTATGTTCCATAAAAATTGCGATTCAATAGTTCTCGAAATTATTCAATTCAATTAGTAGTGAAACTTTATGATCGTAATTTTTTCGATAAAACTCCTGTTGATAGTGACAACAAAAATCTGGGTAAGGATACCTAGAATTGAAAAAATTTTCGTATTATCGGAAAGGATATAATGAGTAATGAATTATTTTACTCTAGAAATGTAAAGACCGATATGCCATTTTCATTCTTGAAAAATTTCGATAATAAATGGTCCGATGCAAGTAATGGATCGTTCTGTCGTCGCTTTGGACATATGCATGAACAGTGTAGCTTAAACACAGAGAGATATTTCGATTTACGGCAGAAGTTTCTAAAATTCGAAGCATATTTAAAAACCGAAAATACAATATTTTTTTAAGATTCAGATGCTTTTTCAATTCTTGTTTATCCGTACCTGGACTTTGCTTATGACGGTATACACATCAACTTATTCTACATAAGCGACCTGTATATCTGTCATGAGCAAAGTCCAGGTACGGATAAACAAAATTTGAAAAACATCAGAATCTTCAAAAAATATTGTATTTTCGGATTTTTTCAAATATGCTTCGAATTAAAGGAAATTTCGTCTGCGGTAAATCGAAATAAAAAATAAAAACATTGTATTTTCGGATATCATGACAACTTCATCATGAAAATAGTTCGAGTGCATGTTCAGTTATGACCAGTCGAAGAAATTTGCCAAATGGATAAAATAGCCTGTATCTTTGCAATTATACTAATGAGGCTCATAAAATATAGCATATTTAGGATCACCTAGGAGTGCTTTACTATTTATCATTGACCGCTTTTCCGTTTACCAATAAGCATCCGGTCCAATGAAATGTCCCGGAAATGGATGATTTATCAAAAATTGGCAAATAAATTGAAATGATTTAGAATATTTTCCTTTTTCCAATGGTCATTAATGAAATATACTATTTCGCATGGTATTGACCCATATACGATAGGTAAAAGCTCGGTATACTAATAATATGAACATAAATGTGAGTATCAGGTTGTACGATTGAACAAATATTCGAAAATAAAGAAAATTGAGTTAGAAATTTCCAACTTTTGGATGATATTATGGAAGATAGCTTTATATATGACCAAACGAACCTATAAAGTACATAAACTAATTCCAATTTATCAGATATATAGATATAAATGTGTGAAAGTTCGATTCGCAGTTATTTGAAAAATCGATATATAATAAAAAGTGGTGATTTTTTTTTAGTTTGATAGTATTGATAGTGAGAGGCCTTGATATATGATGAAATTATCCGAACAAAAACAAAATGAGATGATCAAGTGCGGAAAAAATTGAGAAGTCTTGGAACTATATATATTCCCTAATAATCGAAAATAAATGAAAAACAATGAACATTTTTGAAAATTTCGAAGATCCTCTGAAAGTAAACCTTATATATGATCGACTGAACCTATATATAACGAAATCGAAAAAGGTCCCGGTACTATACCTTTGACATATATATATATATATATATATATAATATCTACATGCAGCGGGACATATGGGGACGAACGTATATATCGTTTGGACCGCATACATTGATATACATTTGCATTGGAAGTGTCATTATCGCTCATTTGCTTATGTATATTGCAAAACGGAATTATATCGATTTTTTCATTCCATTTATACTCCGGTAATATCGGGACCAGCCAAAATAGACACAGCGGTAAATATGGGGACCGCATAAATGGGGACGATTTGAAATATACATTGCTACGAGGATACTTATTAGGACCAGCCAGCAAAACAACAGTGGTAAATATGGGGACCGCATAAAGGGAGGCGATTTTAAAATATACTTATTAGGACCTTACACCTTACTGATTAAAATTATGGAAGATGTCAAACTGACTGTTTTATTTGTTTCTAATGACGATTAGGTATTTTTTTGGATCAATATTTTATTGAAATTATCGAAATCCTTCCTTTTTTCGATATGAATTTTTTTGTGTGAGTATAATGTCAATCATAGTAAATGAAATAGTTTAATCCGGAAAACCGGAAATGGAAAAATTTTTCCTCAAATGGCACTCTAGGTACCTATATTTCATACCACTGTAAAAATTTCTTATCGTCTGTGAAAACAATACAAATGAAAGTAAATTCTATGATGAATTTCTGCATACGTGGAAAATGCCGAAAAATTATCGCAAACAATTTTTGCCTTTTGCTATTTATTTATGTGCCATGCCATTTTTTCCAGAATTCGAAATTGCTATTTTCCCGTTTTTCGGACATTTCCTGGTGGAAGTTTCCATTTAATGTATAACCGTTATTATTTTTCACGTGAAAAAAATAAAAATAATATTTGAAAATGATTTGATGGCATGCAGACGGATAATTGAATTCTAAAAAAGAGGCCTTCCTCGGGCGGGACTCGAACCACGAACTCCTTATTGCCGTTCCAGTGCCCTGGAAGGAATAGTTTGAAATGACTTTTTCTCGTTTCAAAAATATACAGTTCAAAAGAAGCATAATTCCACATTCTTCTACTTTGAACGGTTAACGCTTAGGATTCTGAGATAGAGGGAAATGAACATATCTAATACTGACGACGAATGGGTATTTGAATTCAACCTTTTTTTCGATATTTTCAAAACTATTCGAATGTATCAACCAATGGTTTTAACAGAAATGTATTCAGCATTGAATACTCAATCATATAAACGAAAAGATTAAAAAAATAATTTATTTTCACTCCTTGTATAACAGGGCGTGCTCAGGCTCCAAATATATCAAGCTTGGTGGACAATTTCGAGATATTTCATAATCCGACTTTCCAGCTTTCAAATATGTCTAGTTCTCCAGAAACGTCTGTAAGAATTCGAACTTGGGACACCCTGTATATCATCATATCAATCTAGGTAGTAGGTCTGAATGTGCGAACCAGCAGCGCCGGCCGCGGTTATTCTTTGATGACGATCGTAAATGTCGAAGGTTCCTAATTATTGCATGCAGAGTAGTTTTGGGCGCTTATGTGTAACAGGGGTATTCAATCCAGTGCAGTACAGTCCAAATATTTCTTGAATATATTTCAGAATAATAATAACACATTTGAAGTATGTAGAATATGTAGATATAAAACAAATTAAATTTTGTGGAATTTTTAACCTGTCATTGAAATTCCTTTCTTTGCTGAATTGTCTCTGGGTTGTGTTGTGATTTCGGTCTTTTTAATTTCATACGGTTCTAAATGGAGCAGCCAAGGAATTTTTGGAAAAGTTTTATAGGCCAGTTTTGAAATTTGGTCGATTTCAACTTTCGTCATTATTCCCATTTCTGTTTGTGCTAGGAAGTTGAAATAAAAACATTATATAGACACTCTTTCGATATCAATCGAGTGGCGTACTCTGATTTTTTCTGAGAGGTTTTCTTGCTGCGCTATAACATGAAGTTGTGTTTTTTCTTATGGAAGCAATAGTTTGAAAGAATAGTCCTATTTTTCCGTTTCGAAAATAAACAAAGATTCCCAAGTACGAGTGCCTATTAGACGATCCTGGTAAACTGGACATAATTGTAATCTGAAAATTGGGATTATGATATTGTTCGAAAATCTCTACGGAGCTAAAAAAAATTTTGCCTGAACACTCCCGGTTATACAAGGAGCGAAAAAGAATTTGTTAAAAATTTTTTTTCAATTTTTGCGTTTCTTGTGTGATTGAGTATTCAATGCTACATACATTTCTGTTGAAACCATTGATTCATTCAAATAGTTTTCTAAATATTGAAAAAAAAACGGAAAGAAGTCAAATATTCGTAGTCAGTATTATGTTAATTCTCTTATTCCCAACATCCTGAGCGTCAACCGTTCTCATAACACAAATGAGGAGAATGTGGAAAGGTCATGCTTCTTTTGAATTTCAGAAATATTATCATAGGGTGTGTCAAAAACTGTTATCGTAATATCGAAAATCGGTTAAAAAGTTGTGGTTCATGTATCACCAATTTTACCCATCCTGTACAGTCTCATTTTTTGTGACTCCCTGTATGTTTCAAAATATTCAGGTATCGAGAATGAAATGCTTGACTGAATTTCTCCAATTTCTACTTCTTTCGAAAATTTGCATGATTTCAGTGCTTTTTTGTCTATGTTATCATTGAGAAAAACAGAATTGTTGAATTTGAATTTTATTAAATTCTGCAATTTCAGCACGAAATTTTTCTATCCATTTGTGGAAAGAAAAAAACGAAAGCACTGGGCTAACTTTCCCCTTAATGTATGACTAATCGAGAAATGGTACAAGTTCATCGAATTATCGAAAGGAGTTGGTTAAACTTTTTTGATTTATATAAATCCACATCTAATGATATCAGATTTAGAAACATCGCATTAGTTCAATTAATAGTACATAGTTTAACTTTTTTCTGTGACGGGAAAAAAATTTGACATTTTATATCTCTTGACAGATCACAAAATATAACTTTTTCTCCAACCATCAAAAAATGTTGACATTTTTGTACTATTTTCAGGTGCAAAAGTCATAAATTTCCTTACCGTACAAAAATTCACTCGTTACTTAGCAACACTTTTAATCCTAGGATTAAAAACGCTACTTTTAATCCAAGGATTGAAAGTAATTGCATTTGACGTCTACTTGACAATCACTGTCAATAGTATGTGTTCAAATTTATAACCAAATTATTAACGATTTTTGACTAAAACCAATTTATTGTAATTTTGACTTGGTTGGAGAACAAATAATATATATTATTCGGACTAAAAGTGCCTATTTTAACTTGAAATTTTGCATTCGCTCAACTGCAAATATAGCTCGTAAAAAATATGCACTTTTAATCCTTATAATATAATATACTATTTTACGAAATTACTCACTTTTTGCCGGGGCAAAAAGTAATTTCGTGAAAAGTTATATTTCTTTCCCTATTGAATGGTCGTTTTTCCTGTCACAGAAAAAAATAGTGCATTAAACACGGGAAAAATATTAGATTTTAGCTCACGGTTTTTTGACAACATGACCTCGAGCTGAAATCTAATACTTCTTCCCCTTGTATAATAAATAACTATTTCACCCAATTGAACAAATTTTTTTCGATAACACACAGAACCTAAAAGTGAAACCTATAATTAGATGTGAAATGTCAAACTAATACCCTAATGCTTGGATGTTTCCCATAAAGACTGCAATGAGAAACAAACTAACGAATACGAACAGACTGTCACCTTTACTAGTATACAGGGCCGGTGCGGAAAGTTAAGGCACCTGAAGTTTATTAGAAGCTTCAGTACTTGTCACTATAAAATGTCACCTTAACTTTTCAAGGCTTCGTTTCCAACATCTTTTTTTGCAATATTCTATAATTAATCACATCATTTTGGATAATTTTATACGAATTTTTGTACCTACCATTCTTTCATTCCTGAATATCAAATATCATGTCGATTTCGTTTGCAAGTTCGAAATTATAGTAGAAAATGGAATGATCGAGAAAAACGCTGACGTGTATTCGAAACATTTCGCGCGATTGTTCATTCATTGCATGCTCGACAGTGCTTTATGCAATGTTTCGGGAATAGCTATATACTTATTCAATTCCCTTCATCAAACGATTCTCCTCAAATATTGCACTTTTGACGATGTCTTCTTTTTTCTCTAATCCGCCAAAATTTCACTTTGGTCGAATGTATTGTGCTAAAACCTTCGGGGAAAATATGAACAGAATTGAAATGTACGGATAGAACATGCTTTTTATTTTCTAATCACACGATCCTCATGAAATCTAGAAGAATTTACGCGTCAGCTTTCTGCTACATAATTTTGGTCGAATGTATAAATTTTCGAAAATATAGTAAAAATTTTATATACCTCCCAAAATACTCGTGTAATTTGACCCAATGAAGTACTTAGCGGATATATGTAAGACTTACACGTACTTTGAAAATTTAAAATCTTTACTCCTTGTGTTAGAAAGTTTCACGGAAGGACAAGCAGAACTATTTCGGTACACGCATTCTTCATATGGAATATTTTATTTCAGATTTATAAATAATGCTGGGTTTCCGAAATTCATGAAGCCTCAATTTAGGACCTCCTCAAAAAACGGTTTCGAAATAATTATTTCTACTACATTGATTAACTCATTACTGTTAACACCGAATCGTTACAAAAATGCTTCAATTCAAAATCAATCAAGTTTTCATCCTACTTAAATGTACTACGCCACTGCTAAGTGGACTCTTGGAATTCTTGTCGCATCTATTCGAATTCGAGCCTTATGATCGGTCTTGTGGTACTTTATTCAAAGCTGAAAATCGAGAAATGAAATAATATTAATGAATTAGTTGGATATGAAAATTTTCCATGATTTGACAAATTTCGATTTTTTATTCCAAACTTCAAAATTCACTTCAATTTCAAATTATTCATTGAAAACTCATGGCAGTACTTTGCATAAACTTTCTGATCGTTGTTTAATAGTTTGGTAACAAAATTTGTTACAACTTCATTACGAATTGTTTGAGTAATGTATAATATGCATAGATCGACAACCATTAGCAAAAGTGAAAAGAAAATATATTATAGTTTTACGATTTTAACCGCAATTTATTAGAATTGCTTATTGCTATGAAATAAATTTACTACTAGTATTAGAATTCCGCTTCGAGTAACTACACGATTCTGTAGTTGAACCATTGAGTTTAAAAATATATTTTTAAACTCAATCGTTGAACATAACTAGGTAGGTATTCAATAAACTCAGGAAAAAAACTCTTTCTAATAATCATTAGCTTCAATAAATTATTATTGCATCCGATTGTCATATCATAAAAAAGTAGGTATCAGCTGATTCCCTCAGCATCCGACGTTACCAACAATAATCTACGCTACTGCCCAGAAAAACATCGTAGAGATCATCGGCTTGCCTACAACCACCATGCGAATTATACATGTGTTTCTGAATAGGGGTCAAAATCGCTTACCCTTCTTTCAAGGGTATGTATCTTGAAAGGGTGCGGGACGGGACAATTCTTTTCTATTCATATTAAGGGGATCAATTATACATTGAATGAAAATAATTCAGCCAACTGTTTGGCTATTTATCTGTAGCAATTTTTCAGATTTTTGTGAAGAACACTCGATTTTATTTTTTCTTGGGAAATCCCGGTGCGGGTCACTCATACGAAAAGTCAGTCATTAGAAGGGTCAGTCGTCCGAAAATGCATTCGACCGAAGAGTCATTCCTCCGAAAGACCACGCCCCTCTATCGTGATTGGCCGACTGGTCCCAGCGCAATTATCTTTCATCTTTATTTGGCACTTTAAGAATTTACAGATGACTACCCCAAGTTGATAATCATATAGTGTTTATATTTCTAGTTTCGCTCGGCGATAACAGATGGAAATGGGTTAAGTTGGTTATGCGATTCTATGTATGTTTATTTCTTAACACATAACCTTATTTTTCAGTTTGAATTTCTGTAATTCATCTTCGATTTGAAATAAATATAATCATAATGACGAATGTGAGGAAACTAATGATAATATGAAAATGATTGAATGATGAAATGCATTGGGAGTTCTTCAAGTTTTGTCAAACATAATGTATTTTCAATAAGAGTAGGTAGGTATTCTGAGAATTTTACAAAACAAACTATTAGGTACAAAGCGCATTTTATGCTTTTCCAGGAAATGTTAGAAGATGAATATACACGAAAACCAGCTGTGTTTTTTTATCTGTGCATAAAATGATAATAAGGCAAGAAAACTTCAGTTGTCTATACCTACAATGAATATCATACTACCTAAATGAGACATGTAATGTTTAGGTACCTACATCTAGCATTGTTGATATAAACATGGATTTGATACAAGTCAATTGATTTTACTGATGGAGTACCTAATTTGAGCATATGCTACATTTGTCACACTTCTTACATCTCAGGGTATTGATCGAATGATTAATTTCACCTAACTTAACAACTGATATGGATCACACTTATCACAGGAATGAAGTACGAAGAGCTTTTATAACTTTACTACTTCGATATCACCATGAAGTACCACTGTAGCGAAAAATTCACCTTTTTGCATATCCACTCTTATGAAACTCAAAGAGATGTTCACCCTGCCAAAAGTACAAGAGTATTTTGGACAGCGCTCATTCTCCTACATTGCCCCAAGGCTGTATAATTCTATCCCTCGTGTGATTCAGCTTGTAACTGGGTTGACACGGTTCAAGAAGCAGTTGAGGTCTTTTATTATGAGCCTACATCGTAAGGTAGCTGCTGATCTGGTTGAAATGCAGAGCTGATACTTATGTTACTAGGTGTGTGAAGCGTTAAAGTCATTTTGGAATGTTTGCTTAATTTATGTTTCTTATTGTTCTTTTTTTTACATCTCGAAACATGTGTTTCTACACTTATCGAGAACCTATTGTTTATTTTTTATATGATGTTTCTGTAATGTACCTTTATTTGCTCAAATAAACCTTATTGATTGATATTTTCAGATAATTCTATTTAAAAATTTCACTTAAGACTAGAATTTAAGGAAGTAGGTAAAAGGTGTTGAAATAATACCAATTCAATCAAGGAAAATGTCGAGTATATAGTGAATTGTTGATAAATTTGAAATATATTCTTAACGATGACAATTTTTCTGAAAAATGAGGATACCTATTAAATATTTTTGGTTTTCAAATTATTGAATAGTTCAAAATTCCTATATGGAATTTTATATCTCTGCATTTCTGAAGTATTATGTAGATGTATGCATATTTTTTTTCGACCTCGACTTCATTAGAAGATTGAAAATAACTCCATTGATTTTTCTTCAATTATTAATCTTATGAAGAATGTTGGAAGGGTGATAAATTTGCAGGAATAAAATTGTATTAAGCTCAAGTAAGTATATCTATACACTGGTAAAATATATAAGATTTATATGTATCCTATAACTACTTATCATGGTTTTTTTCTGCATTATTATAGCCACTACCTTTTATATGTTGACTCCCATGGGGATAATAAAAAATATATTATATATAAACTATAATTTACACAAAAAAATATCTTATTCGAGTGTAATTTATTTTGAGGATCAAGGTACTTATATTCCTCTTGAATCACTCTATCTATTAAAAAAACGCATCAAAATCCGTTGCGTAGTTTCAAAGATTCAAGCATACAAAGGGACATAAGGACAGAGAAAGCGACTTTGTTTTATAATATGTAGTGAAGTATCATCTCAAGTCCCTCTACAAAATTTTGAGGTAGGTACACAAATGAACGAGCGCTTTAAAGCACCTGCTCAGGGCTTTCTTATTTTTTGTTTTTGAACTTATTGATCTCCTTGTTTTATACAAAGCGCGTTTGTTTAAAAGTATTTAGAGATGTTATTGTTTGGTTTTTCTAAAGCCATTCAATGTTTTGAATTCCTTCTCATCTTACAAACTATTTTTGTATTCAACTAAACAATCTTTTTCATATCTCAACTAATAAAATTTCTCAATTTGAATTTCTTATTTTCAATTTGAACGGATCCTGTCTGTACTGAGAGTTCTCTTGATTCACGGTTTCCACTTTGACTTTCTGCTTTGTGCTCGCAGTATACTTATGTCAACTTATATACTTGAGTCCTTTGAATTGAAGCGTTTACACTGAGAAAAAATTTGAATATAGCAAATATAGAAATTTCGACTAGCCATAAGCACAAAAAACTATTTTCATTTGCGATAAGTAGAGGTGTTTCCTGACAAAAAGTAAAGTAAAGCGAAGTTATAACTTTGCTTACTCATGATGAGATTAATAATATAAGATGCAAGTATACTCTTGCTAATCGTTTTTTATTTTTAATCAGAATAACTGACTTTTCTTTTAATAAAAAAGGACATTCTAGGAAATAGTGTTTCACACCGTTGTTTGACAACCGTCAACCCCAATCCTCAGAACATATAACATCGCATTCTTTATGCTATGATTCATGACTGTCTCATTTCATGAAAATAAAAATGATACACTAATGTGAAAATTTAACTCAATATATGTATACTAATAGAGGTGATGTAACAATGTTCTATTTTCCTTCAGGTTTTTGAATGCATAAAAGTAAAAAAACAATTTTTTCTCCAAGAAAATTATGCTACCGTTAATTTCATCTAAGAGGCGGGAATAAATTCACCAATATCTCGTCGACTTTGCTGTAGCAAAAGTCGATTAAATTTTTACGGGAAAACATCATCAAATCATTCGAATCTTTTGAGTTTATTTTATCGACAATATTGTCATGAGTTTAACTACCTTCAAATAATAAATGGCAACAGAGCAAGTTCATACGGAATTCGACGGTTTGCACGAATGGCAAAGTCGTCAATGTTATGTTGGCATGTGTAGGTACCGATTTTCCTAGAGTAGACTGATTTATTCAATTTCAACCATTCGACGGAAAATTTCGAAGTGTTTTTTGAATATTGACAGGAGTCAGGACTAATACAGCACATTTTTTTTCACATTTTCGGGAGAGAAAAAAACATAATTTCTGGAATATTTTTTTGTTGATTTGAATATATTCTTACAACTCAGAGGAACTTTCGAGAAATTCGAAAGCCCCAACTCAAAACATTTAGATACCATAATCCATTTCAACTGTTGGAAACCAATTTTTCGCAAAAAGCTAGGCTGATTCGCACTTAACATTCTGTTGAATATCTCACAAACTGAATGAAATAAAAGACAATTTGAAACGGCATAAAGCAGCACACACCTAGCACAATTCAGCACAACAAAATTTTTTTCGAAAATCAAAAAGTGCTGGGTCAACTTCACTTACCTACACTGTTGCCTGGTATAATGATTTTTTCCTCTATCCTACGGATTTTTTTATTTTCTTTCAGATAAAAAGAAAACTGATGATTTTTCTGAGACTCTAACCAGCACAAATTGGCACAAATAGAATACAATCATATAAAACAATTTTAGTCGAAAAAAAAAATGAAAGTGCTGGGCTAGCTTTTTTCTAATTTCTTTATTTTTTGGGTGAATTAGCGCGATATTCGTGAAGATAACAACGGCACAACTTTGCCTGAGAGTAGCACAACCTTTTGAGCATGTTTCCTCTGAAAAAAAAACAAAAGTGCTGGGATGCTTTTTTTTATTTTCGTAGTTTGCAGGAAAACACGAAAGATTTTGGTGAAAATATTTACGGCACAAAGCAGCACAAATGTAGCTCAAATCTTTTCATTCGTTTGTGAGAATAAAACGTGCTGGGCTATACCTTTTTTCATAAATCTCGATTTTTCAGGAAATGAGAAAGACTTTCGAGAAAATTCGAATGGCACAACTCAGTACATCTGTAGCACAATTATCAATTATTTAAATACCATTTTTCGAAAAATGCTGGACTGGCCCTTTTTTTCGTTTTTGAAATACACTGGAACTTCCCTATAACGAACGTCTGTATAAAGAAGTTCTCTGTTCAACGAATTTCGTACAAGACATTGCGCCTTGAATACAAATTCCATGTTAAAAACACCATCTAAAACGAAGTATTCAAATAACATCACTCTTTGAATGGATATTGGTAAGAAAGTGTATAATGTGGGTTTTTTTCCGAACGAACGTAATAAATCTCGACCTTAAATTAAATCAATACGGCGGGCAGAGGGATCCTTCTGAAACATTTTTAAATACAGCCCTGGCCCCAGCAAACAAAAAATACAGCAACTGTACAGATACTGCGTTACAAGTGCCACCTGAATGCAGCACATAAATTGTTGTATTAAAACTGCACAGTTTCTGTATTGATAATAATGCATTTCAAAGAATTCAGTATTTGAAGTACAGTTGCTGTACAGTTTCTGCGCAACAAAAATTAAGTGACTCGTGCGCAACCAGTGAAGTTCAGTAAATGTGCAGTAACTGTGATGTAATAACTGCAAAAAGTTGAAATGCTTGTTACCAGGTACGGCATCGTACGGACTCCGACCAATCACAACATGTCCCCATCGTGGGGTAGGTCGGAGTCCTTGCTATTCGGTACGCGGTGTCTTTACGTTAGGTTTAGGTGCCACCATTTTATTGTTTAGCTAAGTGTAATAGTTGGAAGGTTGCGTAAATAAGATTGTGGAAAGTGATATAATATTGGTTTTAGCGCCTTATAATAGTATATTATTCAATGAGCGGTAATGCAGGTCAAAACACACGCAGATGAATTTTGCACCACGAGCCGTCAGGCGAGTGGTGTAATTCATCAAGTGTGTTTTGAGCATTACCGCGATTGAATACTATACTTATCCACGACTTCTTCAGTAAAATTCGAATTAATCTGCATTTTTTGAACAGTTGTCAAAAGCGTTGACAACATTTCGTCCAACCGTCAAACCTCTGTACTCTGTGGTCGGGAATCAAATCAGAGTCTCTAACTAATCAAACCAAGTAATTTCGCGGGTGTTATGTGCGGGTGTTATTATAACACACGCTTTTTGGTTCATAGACATGTTATGACTACCATTACACATAGAAATTAGTTTAATGGAGTGGATAAAATTATTAATTGTTGCTCCGTAACATTTCAATTGAACATTTTATTGTTCGGTTTTGAAAGTGTGCAGTGTGCAATGATGCAGTCCTATCAAGATGAAACAAGGTAGAATTATTTTTTCTAACCTCATATTCCTCCTATTTTAGAGGCCATACGTAGGAACAAAAGCTGTGAAAATGCCACGCAGACTGATGTTGAAACAACAATAAAAGCATGGTTGAGAAAACCTGTATGAGGAGTGAGGGAGCAGCCAAACCCAAAATGTATAAACCTTCGAAGAAATTTATTTTGTTTATATTATATTTTTATTTATATATACATATTTTATTCTATATTTTGTATGAATATTCCTGTTTCAGTTATATATATTTTTTGTTTAATATATAATTTCTTTTCAAACTAATTTTTCATTCACACCAAAACCGGAAATAATAAGATCAAGATTATTAAATTTTCAGTTTGTTTCAAAACTTTTACATATTGAATTCCGTAATCAAATTTAAAGTTGCTGAACACTACAAACTGCGTTTGGTGTGCAACCATTGTATAGCGTTGGTGCATTTCAAATGCAGCAAGGCTGAACAATTTTTGTACAGTTACCTACTACACAACCTCGCTTCAAATGAATTGCAGCAACGCTGCACAATGGCTGTATATGAATGCAGTTTGTACTGTACAGTGACTGTACAATTCAGCGGGACATATACTCGTACGGTCCGTTTCGATATAGTTACTGCATTACCATCGCTGCAGTGACGTGCAGCAACACTGTACAAATTTTGTACAGTTCCTGCGTTTCAGTGTTTGCTGGGGCTGTTTAGTTTCAATATTACCATTACGCTAGTGTGAAAAGTTGTGCGAAAATGTCTGAAAGGAAGTGCTTAAGTTCGAATGATAAACTTAAATTTATCAGTGAAGTCGACCGCGACATTGCCGATTATAGAAACAAATTTTCTGTATAACAATTTTTTTTGCGGATTTTGCGCGTTCGTTATGGAGAAGTTCCACTTTATCTCGAAAACCACTTGGAATTTGAAAAAAAATTATCGACACAAAGCAGCACAAACTTAGCACAATTCAGCACAACAAAAATTTTTTAGAAAATCAAAAAGTGCTGGGTCAACTTCACACACATCAAGTATCTACCCGAAGTCAATGTTCAAACGTAGCTAATAACTCTGTTATTCATAGCTAATAAAAAATATACTTGAAAAGTGGCTCGTAATGAGATGAATCAAGTTGAACTGACAAAAAAAGTCACTTCCAACTATTGAAAATTCTTAGATGAACGTCTTATTTGTTCACGATAAATGAATTATTATCTGTAGCCAATGAATTTGGAACTATCGAGAATAAAAATTCATTTAGCTCAAGTAAAAAAAAGTTACTTGTACTTTTTTTCTCAGTGTATGAAGGGTCATAAATTAAGTTATACCCCTTCCAGGTATTCACTCGCATGACGAATGGAGAATATCTCAACCTTTGTCTAAGATCTCAACATATTTCGTTTCGATAGTTTTCTTTCATAATACTTCTGTAGTTTATATCCATATGCCCTTTCAAACTGTTTGAGGACCTTTTGATGTCCTTGATATTTAAACATTCCATCTCAAATATACCTACTTATACCCGAAATCTAAAAAAGTTCACTTAGGACCTTTTATAAGCACTGATCACAAAAATATGTTAAACTCAGACTTCTGAGCTATCTTTGGACGATATGCATGAATAGCTGAGGAGTCTCAGTTTAATAGGTATTTGTTGATTTTATCGACGACTATAATTCTCTGCTCAATTGTTCCTGTTCATAAACGGATATTTTCATTTGATCGGTTTTGTTTGAGATATTATTGAGAAACAAAAATTTTTAATTACCATATTTTAGGGGACACACTGAACTATTCTGCTGATAAACGAACTTAACCATCTCTGGGGCAATTCTTCCTACAGTTAACGTGTCTAAGACTTTACGGATGGCCCCAAGAAATCGTTATCAATTGGTCGAACCTTATCTTTTGAGACTAGCATTCGAAAATTACTTACATTTGAGCAGAAGGATGTAGCACTCGTTTTAGTTGAACGAGCGCACAAAAATTACACTATGTCCCAAAGCATAATGATTAAATTTTAAAATAGTTTATATTTTTGAGTAAAAAAATAAAGGACAAAATTTTTAAGTCAAGCTTGGATTGCATACACCTACATAAAACTTCAGAAATACATAGTTATAAAATCTATATACCTATTTTGGACTATTCAACAATTTGAAGACCATCAAAAGGTTTCCTTTAAGAGCTGTGTCATGGGAGGGACATTTGTTTCAGAAGAACTATATGATCTGCCCTTACTTAATAATTCCACCGAGAAAAAAATGCCTACAAGCTTTACTCATTCACCAACTTTTTTCCATAAGAAACTTTTTATTGGTCCTAAGAAATAATTTTTTCGTTCACTTATTCATCAATTCAGGTGTCCCATGGAGGTATAGGAATTCCTATACCTCCATGAGGTGTCCAGACAACTCAAGCCATTGAGACAAATTACTGAGGATTCAAAATAATATCGTGAGAAAGGTATACTACATATAATGAATCTGAATTGGTTCAAACATCGAGTTTTCCATTAGTGTAATTTCAAATTTAATAATTTATTTTCTTTTTCTATTCCAGTTATGTCAAATTTAGGTCATTTTCATGTTACGGCTAGTCTATGAAATGCTAACTGTTTGGGAGCACTTTGAGGTGCTCAGAAGTTCTTTACAGATTATCAAGCACTAAGCCCTCCTAACAAATTCCCGAAGCACTAAGCACCAGTTCACTAAAGTACTTCGAGTGCTTTCACTAGCACTAAGGACAAGGCTTCGGCACTCAATATAAGTACCTTGATCCTCAAAATAAATTACACTCGAATAAGATATTTTTTTGTGTAAATATATAGTTTATATATAATATATTTTTTATTATCCCCATGGGAGTCAACATATAAAAGGTAGTAGCTATAATAATGCAGAAAAAAACCCATGATAAGTAGTTATAGGATACATATAAATCTTATATATTTTACCAGTGTATAGATATACTAACTTGAGCTTAATACATTTTTGTTCCTGGAAATTTATCACCTTCCAAGATTTCTCATATGATTAATTATTGAAGAAAAATTAATGGAGTTATTTTCAATCCTCTAATGAAGTCACGGTAAAAAAAAAATATGCATACATCTACATAGTACTTCAGAAATGCAGAGTTATAAAATTCCATATAGGTATTTAGAACTATTCAATGATTTGAAAACCAAAAAATATTCAATAGGTATCCTCATTTTTCAGAAAAATTGTCATCGTTAAGAATATATTTCAAATTTATCAACAATTCACCTTATACTCGACATTTTCCTTGATTGAATTGGTATTATTTCAACACCTATTACCTACTTCCTTAAATTCTAGTCTTAAGTGAAATTTTCAAAAAGAATTTTCTGAAAATATCAATCAATAAGGTTTATTTGAGCAAATATAGGTACATCACAGAAACATCATATAAAAAATAAACAATAGGTTCTCGATAAGTGTAGAAACACATGTACACACATGTAAAAAAGAACAATAAGACACATAAATTAAGCAAATATTCCAAAATGACTTTAACGATTCACACACCTAATAACATATCAGCTCTGTATTTCAACCAGATCAGCAGCTACCTCACGATGTAGGCTCATAATAAAAGACCTCAACTGCTTCTTGAACCGTGTCAACCCAGTTACAAGCTGAATCACACGAGGGATAGAATTATACAGCCTTGGGGCAATGTAGGAGAATGAGCGCTGTCCAAAATACTCTTGTACTTTTGGCAGGGTGAACATCTCTTTGAGTTTCATAAGAGTGGATATGCAAAAAGGTGAATTTTTCGCTACAGTGGTACTTCATGGTGATATTGAAGTAGTAAAGTTATAAAAGCTCTTGGTACTTCTTTCCTGTGATAAGTGTGATCCATATCAGTTGTTAAGTTAGGTGAAATTAATCATTCGATCAATACCCTGAGATGTAAGAAGTGTGACAAATGTAGCATATGCTCAAATTAGGTACTCCATCAGTAAAATCAATTGACTTGTATCAAATCCATGTTTATATCAACAATGCTAGATGTAGGTACCTAAACATTACATGTCTCATTTAGGTAGTATGATATTCATTGTAGGTATAGACAACTGAAGTTTTCTCGCCTTATTATAATTTTATGCACAGATAAAAAACACACCTGGTTTTCGAGTATATTCATCTTCTAACATTTCCTGGAAAAAAATAAATTCGCTTTGTACCTAATAGTTTGTTTTGTAGAATTCTTAGAATACCTACCTAGGTACTCTTATTGAAAATACATTATGTTTGACAAAAACGAAGAACTCCCAATGCATTTCATCATTCAATCATTTTCATATTATCATTAGTTTCCTCACATTCGTCATTATGATTATATTTATTTCAAATCGAAGATGAATTACAGAAATTCAAACTGAAAAATAAGGTTATGTGTTAAGAAATAAACATACATAGAATCGCATAACCAACTTAACCCATTTCCATCTGTTATCGCCGAGCGAAACTAGAAATATAAACACTATATGATTATCAACTTGGGGTAGTCATCTGTAAATTCTCAAAGTGCTAAATAAAGATGAAAGATAATTGCGCTAGGACCAGTCGGCCAATCACGATAGAGGGGCGTGGTCTTTCGGAGGAATGACTCTTCGGTCGAATGCATTTTCGGACGACTGACCCTTCTAATGACTGACTTTTCGGACGACCGATACCTACTCGGAAATCCAATATTCTCGGATGATAATTCATTTTCTTGATTCTTCGCTATCGAAGGGATAGACGTAATATTTTTTTTATGAATTTTAGCCGAAAAAATAGTGTTCAGAGAAAAATTAAACTAAGTACATATATTTGTTTTTCTATGTTCTACAAAAGTGTCCACCGCCAATATCTTCTTTGTTTCTTTCTACCCAGGAACGTTTTCACATTTTTAAAATTTCACAAAAATTAAAAAAAAATGTAAGACGTATTCTTCATATGTTATACAGGGTGTTTCATTGGGAAAGGGAAATACTTCACAGGTGCATAGGTGGCACCAAGACGGTTCTAGAGATACTCCATTTATTGGGTCTCACTGTCTGCGTAGCCGATATACCGGGTGTTTTATGAATTTTGCCCGTTTCTTCCTGAGGCCGTACCAGACGAACCACCCGGTATATTTTCTTCATATTTGGCAACTATGTTTCTAAATGAGAGCCCAAACATATCATGCAATAACCGCCTCGAAAAGCCAGGTCCGGGTTAACAAAAAATTATGAATCGTTTGAATACTTGAAACAACACCCTGTACATTGGAATTTTGAAAATCTTTTTTAATATTCGAAAACACCACTAAAAACTAAACTGAGACGTATACTTCAAATTTTCGCGCAGAAAGTTTTACTGCACAAATTTTCAAGGTAAAAGTGAAGTTTTTAGGAACTTGGATACCCGAAAGTGGTTTGAAGTGACTTTAACAATGAATTATCAACAATATTGAATCAATAATTATTTCAACTTTACTTTTTAATTCATTTCCACATTGGTTTTCCTTTGTATAGCAGCATACTTGAAAATCCAGGTCCGGGTTAACGAAAATTATGAATCGTTTGAATCCTCGAAACAACACCCTGTACATCGGAATTTTGAAAATCTGCTTTAAAATTCGAAAATACCACTAAAAACTGAACTGAGACGTACACTTCAAATTTTCGCGCAGATAGTTCCAATGCACAAATTTTCAACGTAAAAGTGAAGTTTTTAAAAACTTGGATACTGAAAGTGGTTTGAAGTGACAATGAATTATCAAAATATTGAAATCCATAATTATTATACGTTATGATGCAACTCACTTCTCAATAAAGGAAAACTAATGTGGAAATGAATTACAAAGTAATGTTGAAATAATTATGGATTCAATATTATTGATAATTCATTGTTAAACGTCACTTCAAACCACATTCAGGTATCTAATGCTGGATTCACAATGGACGTAACCATAAAACTCCCGCAACGTAAACGAAAAACGCAAAGTTGAACCAATGCAAATCATATGGAACTGTTCACAATAGGCTCTGTAATTTTTACGTTTACGTTGAGCTTATGGTAGTCCGTAAATCTAACGTTAATTTTAGAAATTTGTTCACATTCTGTGAGTTGTGAGCCCAATACGTCAAAATGACGTAAAAAGACAAGACAAGTCTATAATTTGCTACTGCGCCCAAAGTCCATTCTGAACACCATTACGTTTACGGACAAAGTACGTTTACGTGTTCGTTATGGTTACGTCCATTGTGAATCAGCACTAAGTTCTTAAAAACTTCACTTTTACGTTGAAAATTTGTGCATTGAAACTATCTGCGCGAAAATTTGAAGTATACGTCTCAGTTCAGTTTTTAGTGGTATTTTCGAATTTTAAAGCAGATTTTCAAAATTCCGATGTACAGGGTGTTGTTTCGAGGATTCAAACCATTCATAATTTTCGTTAACCCGGACCTGGTTTTTCAAGTATACGGCTATAAAAAGGAAAACCAATGTGGAAATGAATAACAAAGTAATGTTGAAATAATTATGGATTCAATATTTTTGATAATTCATTGTTAAAGTCACTTCAAACCACTTTCGGGTATCCAAGTTCCTAAAAACTTCACTTTTACCTTGAAAATTTGTGCAGTAAAACTTTCTGCGCGAAAATTTGAAGTATACATCTCAGTTTAGTTTTTAGTTGTGTTTTCGAATATTAAAAAGATTTTCAAAATTCCTATGTACAGGGTGTTGTTTCGAGGATTCAAACGATTCATAATTTTTTGTTAACCCGGACCTGGATTTTCGAGGCGGTTATGGCATGATATGTTTGGGCTCTCAATTAGAAACATAGTTGCCAAATATGAAAAAAATATACCGGGTGGTTCGTCTGGTACGGCCTCAGGAAGAAACGGGCAAAATTCATAAAACATCCTGTATCTCGGCTACGAAGACAGTGAGACCCAACAAATGGGGTATCTCTAGAACCGTCTTGGTGCCACCTATGCACCTGTGAAGTATTTCCCTTTCCCAATGAAACACCCTGTATAGTATTTCATATTCATAAGTAATGCTGGGTTTCCAAAATTCATGAAGCCTCAATTTACAACTTCCACAAAGAACGGCTTCACAAAAATTATTTCTGCTACATTGATTAACTCTTTACAGTTAACACTGAATCGTTACAAAACTTCATCAAGTCAAAATCAGTCAAGTTTTCATTCTTCCTAAATGCACTACGCCACTGCTAAGTGGACTAACTTCTTGTCGCATCTATTTGAATTAGAGCTAAGGCTCTTTGATTTTTCTTGTGGTTCTTCATTAAAAGCTGAAAATCGAGAAATAAAATAATATTGATGAATTAGGTAGTTAAATATGAAAATTTTAAATGATTTTGACAAATTTCGAAATATTTATTCCAAACTTCCAAATTCACTTCAATTAAAAAAAAATATTCATACAAACCTATGGCAGTACTTTGCCTAAACTTTAAGATCGTTGTTTGATAGTTTGGTAAAATAATTTGTTAAAACTTCATTACGAATAATTTGAAAAATGTATAATATGCATAGATCGACAACCATAATAACATTCACCGCGACAAAAGTGAGAAGGAAATATATTATAGTTCTGCGATTATAACCGCAATTTATTACAATTTCGTTTCGAATAACTACACGATTTCTGTTGTTGAACAAAAGCAGGTAGGTATTCAGTAAATTTTAGAATAAAACTGTTTCTAATAATCATTAGCTTCGATAAATTATTATTGCATCCGATTATCATAGCATAAAAAAGTAGGTATCATCTGAAATACTCCCCCAAATAAAAGTCCGATTCCCTCAGCATTTGACGCCGACGTTCCCAACAATAATCTACGCTACTGCCCAGAAAAACATCGTAAAGATCATAGGCGTGCTCACAATCAGCATACGACTTACAAACATGTGTTGCTGAATAGGGGTCAAAATCGTTTACCCTTCCTTCAGCGGTATGTGTCCAGAGGGGTACGAGACGGGACATTCTTTTCGATTCATATTAATGCGATCAATAATACATCGATTAAAAATAATTCAGCCAACTGTTTGGCATTTATCTGTAGTCATTTTCCAGATTTTTGTGACTTTTCTTAATTTTATTTTTTCTTTATAGTAAAATCCAATATTCTCGAATGATGATTTATTTTCTTGATTTTTTGCTATCGAAGGGGTAGATGTAATATGTTTTTATGAATTGTAGCCGACAAAAAAAGTTTTCAGAGAAGATTTCAACTATATTCATTTGTTCTTCTATGTTCTACAATAGTGTCCACCGCCAATGTCTTCTTTGCTCCTGTATACCCAGGAACGTTTTCACATTTTTAACATTATAAAAAAAATTTAAACAATTTGAATTTTGGGATTCAGCAGATAACAATCAAATTTTGTGTCGTTGTATTCATATTGGTGCCCTGAACATCATTAGTGGAAAAGTCAAGTGGCGATCTGTCTATGTTTAGGAATTTCTAAAAGTATTTCTCCTTCAAGTCAATTTTTCCACTTCGGAAACGATGAATTACCGATCTGTCAAGCTCATATCCTCTTTAAACATTCGGCATAAAGACTCGATGAATTTTCTTTGGAGTATGTATATTCAATAATTATTGCAAAAATACCGAAAATCTAGAGACAACATACCACAAATTCGAAGGAAAGCTCGCCGCGAGTAAGTTTGGCACAACCGTACACTCTTTCGGCAAGTAACATATGAATTTATGGCGAGAATTATCCTAGAATATATGTAAATAATATCAAAGGGTTAGTATTATTATCAAATATAATGCACGATTGTCGATGGCATTTTACTGCCCCTAAATGCCAAATTTTCAATTCCGTCGAATGCGAAGCTTCGAATAGACAGATTAGAGGTTTTGAAATTCACATCGGAAAGATACGATATACAATGCATCAGACAGAAAAATTTTTCTCCATTTGGACAGTTGTATATAGTTATGAGAGATTCACCCACAGTATGATCGATTGCAATAATAAGGTGTTGTATTCCCCTTCATCTCTTGGAAGTGGCCTAATTCAAGCAGTATGTTAGGCAAACCGAAAGTACTTATATCGAGTACTTACGGGCAGGCTGACACAATATTATCATGTAATTCATTATAGAATATTGAAAAAAAAAATTTTTAAGTTGTGATCAGAGCAGCTATTGAAAACTGAAGATGTCATTTTAAAGTGGCAACCGTACCGAAGCTTCCGATTCTATGTTTTTCGGTGTGAATTTCCGAACCTTTATGAGGATTACACAAAGTCTACAGCAGTAAAAAATTGACAAGACATTTGACACCAAAATTACACCTGGTGGTTTCGATATCCGTACACACCATGTTGATGTCTATTCAACACCATCGGTGCAGTTTTCAATAAGAATAGATACTGTGATGGTGAATATATTTTACACCGGCAGTGGTTGATATTTGTCTTCATATGGTAGCAATTTGACTTCCGGAAGGTGTGAAAATTTTTTTTTTTGCGATGTGCGAAGAACACCTCATGGTGCAATAACTTTACCACTTAATGTATTTTTTCACACCAGATAGAGTATAACTCTTTTACAAAGGTCGTTTTAACACCAATAATTATTGAAGATTTCTACACCGAATTGGGTATTGAAATTTTGTAATGGTTATTTTCGCACCGAAAATAAAACCAATTTTAAGGTATCTTGATTGAAATGAAAGCAGCCGAATTGATTTGTAATGTGTTGAAAACATCAAAATCGAAAACATGAATAATATATTTATATTCTTTTAAATCAACAGCTAACGAAATATGAAACATGAATAATAATCATATGTAACTATACATTTATTAGGTAATTTTTGTTAAAAATTAAGAATTGTGCTCAAATGAACTAACTTATATCACAGTATGGTTAAGTTGTTCGGAAGAAAAAAAAAAGTTGTTGATTTGGACTTGATCTACATTAATTCTGATCAGCTCACTTAGGCAGCCCCTTTCATTTGCCAGTTAACCAGTTTTAAATTGGAGATTTCTGTTTCCACTCTAGCTGCCAATTTTAGTGTTGTGAATTTTTTAGGACCTCAAACACATACACACATACCTATATCTAACTAACAACGGCCATTTGAAATTAACGAGACTATTATTTAACTCACTCATCAGAATAAAATTCTTGATATCAGTATTCTTGATGATACCTAAACATTCATTTTTGAATGTTTCTGTACGATTTTTATGAACATAATATCTTCCTTCCTTATTCCATTCTTCGAGCCCCTGTGTTGGGGAATATGATAGAAAAGTATCGAAAATCTATCCTTCTCTTCGCGATTCCGTGAACACCAAGAAATAATCAAGCTTCAAATATTCCAGATTTCATTATTTCAATCTGTACCTAGGTCTCTAGCTCAAGATAAAATAAGTATATATTACAAGTAGTAAAATGTTCGCAGGGGTATTAACCCTCAACTGGTATCGTCATATTTATCTGCGTAACTGGTACCATCGGGTCAAATTGGACCCAAGGCTTTCAGAGAAAAATAAAATAATCAAATAGGGTTTTTCGCTGAACTTACTATTTTTGACATTGCTTCTGAAAGGTTCATGAGCATTTTCAAGTATTTATGATAAATCATATTTTGTATACTTTTAATTGAAAAATAAACTATTCCGAAATTCATAGATGAATTTCAATTTTCTTGGAAAATACTGTTATTTTCCCTTTCATATATGATATTCATAAGAAAAATGAAATCTGTATAGAATTTGTTCCACGAGAAAAAATATATAAAGTTAGGTTATGGTTTTGATTTATATCGATATGAGCAGATAATTGGTAAAATGACTCGAATTGCGAAAAAACCGTTAATGAATTATAATATAATTTCATATATAATTACAATTTTATTCAGAGAAATATTTTTTATTTGAAGGTGGAATCCCTTATATTATATACACTGGTCCCAATAAGTACCGTTATATCTATTATGAAACGGTCCTCATATGTACCCATTCACCAAAGAAAACATATGGGGACCGGTCCCCACAATTACCGCAGCATCTATAAAAATATGGGGACCGGTCCCGAAAGTACCAAAGGTCCCCATATATACCCCTACGTCTCCGAAATGGTCCCCGTAAGTCCCGCTGCACATAGATATATATATATATATATTATATATATATCAGTGCTTACTTCGAAGTTACAGAGGGAGAAACCAACAAAAAAAAATACGCGACTAAACTAGCAGAACTCTGGTCTGAAAGACACCCCAACCAACAATTCACGGGAAAACATCTTATTGCACAAATCAAGAACATAAAAACGCGGAAACTCCTCGCCCTGGATGAAATTGACAGCATAAAAGCAAACATATCGAGAAGGCTAATGAATAATACGGTTGAAACAATCAGAAGAAGTCTACACAGAAGGAGCATAACACCACAACCAGAAACAGAAAACGAACAAAACATCGAAGAACAACAAACAACACAACAAGAACTGGACGAGACAAATATACAGATAAGAACACTCTTTCATCAGGTCAGCCAGAAGTGGGAAGGAGTGAAAATGGAGGATAGACCCAAGATCGCCAAACTAACGCAAAACATAAACACAAAAACAACCATCCAGGCCATCAACAAAGCATTGAAGTTGACGTTCGAGAACACCACCAACTTCGCAGATCTATGTCATACTGTCTTCTGTGCTGCAACAGTTGCTAACATCATATTAGGAACAGCAAAGAAAACCCAAACGCTAGGAAATCATGATCAGCGAAAACCACCCTGGGAAGAAAGACTAGAAAAAAAGATATCTAATATAAGAAAAGAGATAGGCATCCTACATGCGTTTCTGGGAAATCCAAACCCCGGGAAAAAAGTAAAAAAGAAGCTGCAAATATACACGAAAAAGCTGAAATTTAAGAACAAAGGAACAACGTACAGAGACGAATTGCGAACACACCAAGAACATCTAAAACAAAAAATCGCAGCACTTGGAAATAGAATAAGAAGATATCACAAGAGAACACAAAAATACAAAGACAATAATCTCTTCACGAACAATCAGAGGCAGTTCTTTAGAAACATAGACGGAGACCGGGACCAAGACAAGACGAAACCCCCAGCACCAGATGACATGCAAAGCTATTGGTCAGACATCTGGTCCAAGAAAAACGAACACAACAAGACAGCAACATGGATAGAGAGGGAAAGGAAGGAGAACAAGAACCTGAAAGAAATGGCGGCTATAGCTGTGACAGAGGAAGATGTGAAAGCGACGATGAAAAGAACAAAAAATTGGACAACTCCGGGCATAGATGGCATCCACAATTATTGGTGGAAGTCATTTACGAACGCACATAAAATCACCGCCCGCCTTATAGAAGAAGCAATACAAAACCCTTGCACCATCCCGGAATATTTTACGCAGGGCACCACTCTCATGATCCCCAAGAAAGGAGACCTAACACAGCCAAGCAACTACAGACCAATAACCTGCCTACCGTCGATATACAAACTGATAACTTCAACCATAAGCCACAAAATAAAAATTCACCTGAAAAATAACAAAATAATGGCCTGGGAACAGAATGGATGCAGGGACAAAGGTAGGGGAGCCAAGGAACTTCTGGTGATTGACAACATACTGACAAAACAGGCAAAAAAGAAACTGAAGAATATATCGATGGCCTGGATTGATTACCAGAAAGCGTATGATTCCGTACCGCACTCCTGGCTTCTGGAGGTATTGGAAATTTATAAAGTGGACAAACAAGTCATTGAGTTGATTAAACAGCTAATGACAACTTGGAGAACAAAGATAGCCGTCCACACTAAAACAACACAATATCACACAGGCGAAGTGGAAATCAAGAACGGTATATTTCAGGGAGATAGCCTGAGTCCACTGTTGTTCTGTCTAGCGCTGAATCCACTTAGCAGCATGCTTAATAGATCAGAGTACGGCTACAAGATTAACGAACTGATCAAACTGACACACCTGTTCTATATGGACGATCTGAAGCTGTACGCTAGGGGAAAGAAACAGTTGGAGGGGGAACTTGAATTGGTCAAAAGCTTCAGTCAGGACATCGGAATGAAGTTTGGCTTGGATAAGTGTGCGCTTGTGGAGGTTAGAAGGGGCAAATTCATGGAGACAGATAACATAAGATTGGCTGAGGGACAGGTGATGAAGAGCATGAAAATAGGGGACAGATACAAGTATCTAGGAATACAACAATCCTTCGAAACGAAACATCAAGAAAACAAGAAAATAGCTGAAATAGAACTGATGAGAAGAGTACGGAAAATACTGAACACCCAACTGTCAGCGAAAAATAAAATAACAGCCATCAACACTTGGGCCATACCAACGTTATTATATACCGCAGGAGTTATAACCTGGTCCAAGACTGACTTAGAAGGACTAGACAGAAAAGTAAGAACCACCCTAACTAAACATGGCATGCTTCACCCTAATTCGGCCATTGAACGATTATACTTACCCCGTAAAGAAGGAGGACGCGGGCTAAGCAACCTAGAGCTCACCTGCAATAAAGAACAGGAACACATCACATCGTTCTTCGAAAGTAAAAACTTACCTGTGCATCAGTGGATAGCTGCTCACCGACGTTCCCCCACAGCAGGTGATGAAAACCAGGACGGAAACACCAGAGAAGATGGATCTGAAATATTAAAGGAAAGATGGAAGTCGAAAGCTATACACGGGAGATTTTACGCCAGCCTACACCAACCGGAGGTTGACGTGACGAGCTCAAATACATACCTGATGCAGGGCTATCTCTATCCGCAGACAGAAGGAACATTTCTGGCAATACAGGACCAGGTTGTCCCTACAAGAACTTACCTAAAACATATTCTACAACAACAGGTTGAAAGCACAAAATGTAGACTATGTGATGTCGCAGAAGAGACGGTCCAACATCTGTCATCAGGATGCTCAACTATTGCGGGGACAAAATATCTTTCCCGCCACAACAATATGGGGAAAGTTGTGCACCAGCTCTTGTGCCTCCAGAAAGATCTTGTCCGACACTTCACACCACACCATATTTACACTCCACAAACAGTACTCGAAAACCAGCACTCTAAAGTTTACTGGGACCTAACCATCACTACTGATAGAGGGGCAGAGCACAACCGACCGGATATGGTGGTGTGGGACAAAGTGAACAAAACCGCCATCATAATAGACTTCGCGGTGCCCCAGGACCACAATCTATCGAAAACCTACGCGGATAAAATCGCAAAATATGAATCACTGGCGCAACAAATGAAGGAGATGTGGAACCTCAAAAAAGTTACAATCAAGCCACTGATTATAACCGTAAATGGTCTCGTACACCGTAAAAGTACACAACATTTGAAGGAGCTGCAATTACCGAAAAACACAATCACATGGATGCAGAAAGCTGTAATTTTAGGAACCGTGAACATCATACGGAAAGTCGTATACCCTCATTAACCCGAAATAGGGTTACCCTTGACACCTAGGTGTCCGGGTGACTCTTAAAACCCACAAGTATGTGTGAAGGAAAAAAAAAAAAAAAAAAAAAAAAAAAATATATATATATATATAAATTGAAAGTTTAAGGGCAAAGAGACTCACTGGACTATAATTAAAGCATACTCTTTTTTCTCGACCGAGCTTTCGCAATCAGTTTATTGCATCCTCAGGGTCTCTGAAATTACAATATAGATAATTGGTAGTTCACAATAAGTAACAGTTCTCATACCGAAGGTGAGATTGTATAAAACTTGACCATTTCACGAAACAGATTGTCACACATTTAAAATATACAAATCATTGACAATTAAACAACGTACAAATTATAAATTAACATTGAGACAAGGACTAAATCATTAAAATCAACTTTAAAATTTTTCCACTTCATCGCCAATAATCTGCGTCATATTTATTTACATATTACTGCTTTGTTATCACTCCATTTCATGTGTGTCTTTGACAGGTTGGTTCATATTATGCTCTTCTGTGTTTCTTGTTATTCGTCTAATGGACCTTCATAATATTCGTATTTTTTGGCCTGTTCTAATAGGTAACTGTATATGTTGCTCAATTTGTGTGTGTCAGATTTTTTATTTATTGTATTTTCATGTTTATTTATTTGTATCATCTCCTGTATAAGCCTTTTGTGATAATTATTTTCGGTTTTTAGTATTTTTATATTCTGGAAATCAATTTTATGGTCCAAATCATAAGCATGGGTTGCTAGTGCACATCGATCTTTATTCTTGATCGTGTCTGATTTATGTAAATTGACTCTACTTTTAACCCATTGAGAGGTTTGACCAATGTACATTTTCCTGCAATCATGGCAATTTATTTGATACACCACATTACTTTTCAGTGCTGTTGGAATTGGGTCTTTCAGTTTGCTATATATTGATCTTACAGTTTTTTGATTATATGATGTCAATTGCACGTTCTCTCCCTTAAACATCGATTTTAATTTGTTCGTTAATGTTTCTATGTTTGGGAAGGATGCGTAGTGCTTATTTAATGGATTTACTTCGTTTTGCTGGCTTGCTTGCTGTACAGGTGGAATTGTGTTCGAAGAATAAAGAAGTTTGGTGATCATATTTTTTGGGTATGAATTTTGTCTCAATATTTCAAATAATTCATTTAATCCCCTCTGTCTGTGTGACTCATGACATATTTTCATTATTCTATTCTTCATTCCTTTGATAAAATTGATTTTTACATTTATGTTATGGTTGGAGTGGTAGTTGATGAATTTGTTTGAGCTTGTGTTTTTTCTATACCAACTCAGTTCAATTTTGTTGTTATTTCGGTGTACCTTTGTATCTAGGAATGGGACAGCATGATCATTATCTTCCATCTCAACTGTAAATTGTAAATCTTCACAGTAGGAATTGAAACATTTCTTCGTATTTTCAATTTCATCCTCTGGTAATGCCAGAAAGAGATCATCAACAAACTTCTTTATTATTGGTATTTTGAATTTCAATTTTTGTATACATTTATCTAGTAAATCGTCCATAACGTATAGTGAAAGTATAGGACTTAGCTCTGACCCCATCGCACATCCAAATATTTGTTTGTAGTATTTTCCCTGAAAAGTACAGTAATTATTGTCGAGTAGGTATGAAATAATCTCCATAAATAGTTCTTTGTCCATTTGGGTATATCGTTGTATTTTTTCCCATTTAGTTTCCAGAACGTTCAGAATTGTTCTTTTTCCAAATTTCCAAATAAATTAACGACGTCGAATGATGCCAATTTATGGTTGTTGGGTAATTGAAAATCATTGATGAGTTGAGCGAATTCGAACAAGTCTTTGATGTAGTAGTCGTTGTTATTATCATATGCTGACTTTAAGATGTCCGCCATGTATCGTGCCAGTTTTGACATGGGACTATTTGTACTCGAAATAATGGGTCTCAAGGGGTTTTCTTGTTTGTGTACTTTAGGGTTGCCATATATTCTTGGACACACCGAATTGTATGTCTTCATTGCTTTGGCTTGATGTTCTGTGATGTATCCTTTATCGCATAATGTAGTGATGAATTTATTACAAGTGGTTTGTATGGTCGTTGTTGGGTCTCTGGGTAATTTTTTAAAGTCCTTTGATTCCAGTAATGCTTGTATTTTGTTTTCATAATCCATTCTATTCATTATTACAGTAACTGCCCCCTTGTCGCTGTCTAGTATAATAAGGGCTTTGTTTTCCCTCAAAAATTTTTTCGTCTCTCTGTACCATCTATTTATGACTGAATCCTCCATGTTATCACTGTGAGTGAAGTTTGTTATTATATTTGTAGCTTGTGCTCTGAGTACGTCTTTTCTGTCATCAGGTACTGCTAACAACACCTACTCCAAGTCAGCTATTATATTTTCAATTTTGAGGTCCTTTTTGTTGTTGGCAGACTAAATTTGGATCCAAGCGATAAGAGATTTTTTACTGTTTCGGGAATAGGTTTGCTACTTAAGTTCTTTAGCCATTTATCCTGTATTTGAATGGGATTCCTTTTTTGTCTGCAGAGATCTTCAATTTTTTTCAAGTTGTTTCTTTTTATTTTATGAAAACTTTTGTTGTACGCGATGTGCATTTTTCGACCATATTCCATTAGTATTTGGGTTGGCAGGTGTTGTAACGTATTTACGATTTTTCCAATATTTTTTTCCAGTTTTTTTATTTTTGAATTTACTTGGCTTATTTCCAAATTGAGTACTTTCCTAATTATTCTGTCGTTGAAGTTTTTTATTTTGCTATTTAGAGTCTTATTTTCACAATCAAGTAGTCCGATAACATTTTCAAGTTTGACGTAATAAAAAATGTGATCGGACTACTTGATTGTGAAAATAAGACTCTAAATAGCAAAATAAAAAACTTCAACGACAGAATAATTAGGAAAGTACTCAATTTGGAAATAAGCCAAGTAAATTCAAAAATAAAAAAACTGGAAAAAAATATTGGAAAAATCGTAAATACGTTACAACACCTGCCAACCCAAATACTAATGGAATATGGTCGAAAAATGCACATCGCGTACAACAAAAGTTTTCATAAAATAAAAAGAAACAACTTGAAAAAAATTGAAGATCTCTGCAGACAAAAAAGGAATCCCATTCAAATACAGGATAAATGGCTAAAGAACTTAAGTAGCAAACCTATTCCCGAAACAGTAAAAAATCTCTTATCGCTTGGATCCAAATTTAGTCTGCCAACAACAAAAAAGGACCTCAAAATTGAAAATATAATAGCTGACTTGGAGTAGGTGTTGTTAGCAGTACCTGATGACAGAAAAGACGTACTCAGAGCACAAGCTACAAATATAATAACAAACTTCACTCACAGTGATAACATGGAGGATTCAGTCATAAATAGATGGTACAGAGGGACGAAAAAATTTTTGAGGGAAAACAAAGACCTTATTATACTAGACAGCGACAAGGGGGCAGTTACTGTAATAATGAATAGAATGGATTATGAAAACAAAATACAAGCATTACTGGAATCAAAGGACTTTAAAAAATTACCCAGAGACCCAACAACGACCATACAAACCACTTGTAATAAATTCATCACTACATTATGCGATAAAGGATACATCACAGAACATCAAGCCAAAGCAATGAAGACATACAATTCGGTGTGTCCAAGAATATATGGCAACCCTAAAGTACACAAACAAGAAAACCCCTTGAGACCCATTATTTCGAGTACAAATAGTCCCATGTCAAAACTGGCACGATACATGGCGGACATCTTAAAGTCAGCATATGATAATAACAACGACTACTACATCAAAGACTTGTTCGAATTCGCTCAACTCATCAATGATTTTCAATTACCCAACAACCATAAATTGGCATCATTCGACGTCGTTAATTTATTTGGAAATTTGGAAAAAAGAACAATTCTGAACGTTCTGGAAACTAAATGGGAAAAAATACAACGATATACCCAAATGGACAAAGAACTATTTATGGAGATTATTTCATACCTACTCGACAATAATTACTGTACTTTTCAGGGAAAATACTACAAACAAATATTTGGATGTGCGATGGGGTCAGAGCTAAGTCCTATACTTTCACTATACGTTATGGACGATTTACTAGATAAATGTATACAAAAATTGAAATTCAAAATACCAATAATAAAGAAGTTTGTTGATGATCTCTTTCTGGCATTACCAGAGGATGAAATTGAAAATACGAAGAAATGTTTCAATTCCTACTGTGAAGATTTACAATTTACAGTTGAGATGGAAGATAATGATCATGCTGTCCCATTCCTAGATACAAAGGTACACCGAAATAACAACAAAATTGAACTGAGTTGGTATAGAAAAAACACAAGCTCAAACAAATTCATCAACTACCACTCCAACCATAACATAAATGTAAAAATCAATTTTATCAAAGGAATGAAGAATAGAATAATGAAAATATGTCATGAGTCACACAGACAGAGGGGATTAAATGAATTATTTGAAATATTGAGACAAAATTCATACCCAAAAAATTTGGTCACCAAACTTTTTTATTCTTCGAACACAATTCCATCTGTACAGCAAGCAAGCCAGCAAAACGAAATAAATCCAGTAAATAAGCACTACGCATCCTTCCCAAACGTAGAAACATTAACAAACAAATTAAAATCGATGTTTAAGGGAGAGAACGTGCAATTGACATCATATAATCAAAAAACTGTAAGATCAATATACAGCAAACTGAAAGACCCAATTCCAACAGCACTGAAAAGTAATGTGGTGTATCAAATAAATTGCCATGATTGCAGAAAAATGTACATTGGTCAAACCTCTCAATGGGTTAAAAGTAGAGTCAATTTACATAAATCAGACACGATCAAGAATAAAGATCGATGTGCACTAGCAACCCATGCTTATGATTTGGACCATAAAATTGATTTCCAGAATATAAAAATACTAAAAACCGAAAATAATTATCACAAAAGGCTTATACAGGAGATGATACAAATAAATAAACATGAAAATACAATAAATAAAAAATCTGACACACACAAATTGAGCAACATATACAGTTACCTATTAGAACAGGCCAAAAAATACGAATATTATGAAGGTCCATTAGACGAATAACAAGAAACACAGAAGAGCATAATATGAACCAACCTGTCAAAGACACACATGAAATGGAGTGATAACAAAGCAGTAATATGTAAATAAATATGACGCAGATTATTGGCGATGAAGTGGAAAAATTTTAAAGTTGATTTTAATGATTTAGTCCTTGTCTCAATGTTAATTTATAATTTGTACGTTGTTTAATTGTCAATGATTTGTATATTTTAAATGTGTGACAATCTGTTTCGTGAAATGGTCAAGTTTTATACAATCTCACCTTCGGTATGAGAACTGTTACTTATTGTGAACTACCAATTATCTATATTGTAATTTCAGAGACCCTGAGGATGCAATAAACTGATTGCGAAAGCTCGGTCGAGAAAAAAAGAGTATGCTTTAATTATAGTCCAGTGAGTCTCTTTGCCCTTAAACTTTCAATTTATTAAATTTCATAGGCTCTTAACCAATTCATATATATATATATATATATATATATATATATATATATCTATGTGCAGCGGGACTTACGGGGACCATTTCGGAGACGTAGGGGTATATATGGGGACCTTTGGTACTTTCGGGACCGGTCCCCATATTTTTATAGATGTTGCGGTAATTGTGGGGACCGGTCCCCATATGTTTTCTTTGGTGAATGGGTACATATGAGGACCGTTTCATAATAGATATAACGGTACTTATTGGGACCAGTGTATATAATATAAGGGATTCCACCTTCAAATAAAAAATATTTCTCTGAATAAAATTGTAATTATATATGAAATTATATTATAATTCATTAACGGTTTTTTGGCAATTCGAGTCATTTTACCAATTATCTGCTCATATCGATATAAATCAAAACCATAACCTAACTTTATATATTTTTTCTCGTGGAACAAATTCTATACAGATTTCATTTTTTCTTATGAATATCATATATGAAAGGGAAAATAACGGTATTTTCCAAGAAAATTGAAATTCATCTATGAATTTTGGAATAGTTTATTTTTCAATTAAAAGTATACAAAAATATGAAATATCATGAATACTTGAAAATGCTCATGAACCTTTCAGAAGCAATGTCAAAAATAGTAAGTTCAACGAAAAACCCTATTTGATTATTTTATTTTTCTCTGAAAGCCTTGGGTCCAATTTGACCCGATGGTACCAGTTACGCAGATAAATATGACGATACCAGTTGAGGGTTAATACCCCTGCGAACATTTTACTATTTGTAATATATACTTATTTCATCTTGAGCTAGAGACCTAGGTACAGATTGAAATAATGAAATCTGGAATATTTGAAGCTTGATTATTTCTTGGTGTTCACGGAATCGCGAAGAGAAGGATAGATTTTCGATACTTTTCTATCATATTCCCCAACACAGGGGCTCGAAGAATGGAATAAGGAAGGAAGATATTATGTTCATAAAAATCGTACAGAAACATTCAAAAATGAATGTTTATCATTAAGAATACTGATATCAAGAATTTTATTCTGATGAGTGAGTTAAATAATAGTCTCGTTAATTTCAAATGGCCGTTGTTAGTTAGATATAGGTATGTGTGTATGTGTTTGAGGTCCTAAAAAATTAACTGGCAGTTAACTGGCAAATGAAAGGGGCTGCCTAAGTGAGCTGATCAGAATTAATGTAGATCAAGTCCAAATCAACAACTTTTTTCTTTCTTCCGAACAACTTAACCATACTGTGATGTAAGTTAGTTCATTTGAGCACAATTCTTAATTTTCAACAAAAATTACCTAATAAATGTATAGTTACATATGATTATTATTCATGTTTCATATTTCGTTAGCTGTTGATTTAAAAGAATATAAATATATTATTCATGTTTTCGATTTTGATGTTTTTAACACATTACAAATCAATTCGGCTGCTTCCATTTCAATCAAGATACCTTAAAATTGGTTCTATTATCGGTGCGAAAATAACCATTACAAAATTTCAATACCCAATTCGGTGTAGAAATCTTCAATAATTATTGGTGTTAAAACGACCTTTGTAAAAGAGTTATACTCTATCTGGTGTGAAAAAATACATTAAGTGGTAAAGTTATTGCACCATGAGGTGTTCTTCGCACATCGCAAAAAAAAATTTTTCACACCTTCCGGAAGTCACATTGCTACCATATGAAGACAAATATCAACCACTGCCGGTGTAAAATATATTCACCATCACAGTATCTATTCTTATTGAAAACTGCACCGATGGTGTTGAATAGACATCAACATGGTGTGTACGGATATCGAAACCACCAGGTGTTATTTTGGTGTCAAATGTCTTGTCAATTTTTTACTGCTGTAGACTTTGTGTAATCCTCATAAAGGTTCGGAAATTCACACCGAAAACATAGAATCGGAAGCTTCGGTACGGTTGCCACTTTAAAATGACATCTTCAGTTTTCAATAGCTGCTCTGATCACAACTTGAAAATTTTTTTTTCAATATTCTATAATGAATTACATGATAATATTGTGTCAGCCTGCCCGTAAGTACTCGATAGAAGTACTTTCGGTTTGCCTAACATACTGCTTGAATTAGGCCACTTCCAAGAGATGAAGGGGAATACAACACCTTATTATTGCAATCGATTATACTGTGGGTGAATCTCTTATAACTATATACAACTGTCCAAATGGAGAAAAATTTTTCTGTCTGATGCATTGTATATCGTATCTTTCCGATGTGAATTTCAAAACCTCTAATCTGTCTATTCGAAACTTCGCATTCGACGGAATTGAAAATTTGGCATTCAGGGGCAGTAAAATGCCATCGACAATCGTGCATTATATTTGATAATAATACTAACCCTTTGATATTATTTACATATATTCTAGGATAATTCTCGCCATAAATTCATATGTTACTTGCCGAAAGAGTGTACGGTTGTGCCAAACTTACTCGCGGCGAGCTTTCCCTCGAATTTGTGGTATGTTGTCTCTAGATTTTCGGTATTTTTGCAATAATTATTGAATATACATACTTCAAAGAAAATTCATCGAGTCTTTATGCCGAATGTTTAAAGAGGATATGAACTTGACAGATCGGTAATTCATCGTTTCCGAAGTGGAAAAATTGACTTGAAGGAGAAATACTTTTAGAAATTCCTAAACTTAGACAGATCGCCACTTGATTTTTCCACTAATGTTGTTCAGGGCACCAATATGAATACAACGACACCAAAATTTGATTGTTATCTGCTGAATCCCAAAATTCAAATTGTTTAAATTTTTTTTATAATGTTAAAAATGTGAAAACGTTCCTGGGTATACAGGAGCAAAGAAGACATTGGCGGTGGACACTATTGTAGAACATAGAAGAACAAATGAATATAGTTGAAATCTTCTCTGAAAACTTTTTTTGTCGGCTACAATTCATAAAAACATATCACATCTACCCCTTCGATAGCAAAAAATCAAGAAAATAAATCATCATTCGAGAATATTGGATTTTACTATGAAGAAAAAATAAAATTAAGAAAAGTCACAAAAATCTGGAAAATGACTACAGATAAATGCCAAACAGTTGGCTGAATTATTTTCAATCGATGTATTATTGATCGCATTAATATGAATCGAAAAGAATGTCCCGTCTCGTACCCCTCTGGACACATACCGCTGAAGGAAGGGTAAACGATTTTGACCCCTATTCAGCAACACATGTTTGTAATTCGTATGCTGATTGTGAGCACGCCTATGATCTTTACGATGTTTTTCTGGGCAGTAGCGTAGATTATTGTTGAGAACGTCGGCGTCAAATGCTGAGGGAATCGGACTTTTATTTGGGGGAGTATTTCAGATGATACCTACTTTTTTATGCTATGATAATCGGATGCAATAATAATTTATCGAAGCTAATGATTATTAGAAACAGTTTTTTTCTAAAATTTACTGAATACCTACCTGCTTTTGTTCAACAACAGAAATCGTGTAGTTATTCGAAACGAAATTGTAATAAATTGCGGTTATAATCGCAGAACTATAATATATTTCCTTCTCACTTTTGTCGCGGTGAATGTTATTATGGTTGTCGATCTATGCATATTTTTCAAACAATTCGTAATGAAGTTTTAACAAATTATTTTACCAAACTATCAAACAACGATCTTAAAGTTTAGGCAAAGTACTGCCATAGGTTTGTATGAATATTTTTTTTTTAATTGAAGTGAATTTGGAAGTTTGGAATAAATATTTCGAAATTTGTCAAAATCATTTAAAATTTTCATATTTAACTACCTAATTCATCAATATATTTTATTTCTCGATTTTCAGCTTTTAATGAAGAACCACAAGAAAAATCAAAGAGCCTTAGCTCTAATTCAAATTCAAAATTTGTGAAATTTTAAAAATGTGAAAACGTTCCTGGGTAGAAAGAAACAAAGAAGATATTGGCGGTGGACACTTTGTAGAACATAGAAAAACAAATATATGTAGTTTAATTTTTCTCTGAACACTATTTTTTCGGCTAAAATTCATAAAAAAATATTACGTCTATCCCTTCGATAGCGAAGAATCAAGAAAATGAATTATCATCCGAGAATATTGGATTTCCCAAGAAAAAATAAAATCGAGTGTTCTTCACAAAAATCTGAAAAATTGCTACAGATAAATAGCCAAACAGTTGGCTGAATTATTTTCATTCAATGTATAATTGATCCCCTTAATATGAATAGAAAAGAATTGTCCCGTCCCGCACCCTTTCAAGATACATACCCTTGAAAGAAGGGTAAGCGATTTTGACCCCTATTCAGAAACACATGTTTGTAATTCGCATGGTGGTTGTAGGCAAGCCGATGATCTCTACGATGTTTTTCTGGGCAGTAGCGTAGATTATTGTTGGTAACGTCGGATGCTGAGGGAATCAGCTGATACCTACTTTTTTATGATATGACAATCGGATGCAATAATAATTTATTGAAGCTAATGATTATTAGAAAGAGTTTTTTTCCTGAGTTTATTGAATACCTACCTAGTTATGTTCAACGATTGAGTTTAAAAATATATTTTTAAACTCAATGGTTCAACTACAGAAATCGTGTAGTTACTCGAAGCGGAATTCTAATACTAGTAGTAAATTTATTTCATTGCAATAAGCAATTCTAATAAATTGCGGTTAAAATCGTAAAACTATAATATATTTTCTTTTCACTTTTGTGAATGGTTGTCGATCTATGCATATTATACATTACTCAAACAATTCGTAATGAAGTTGTAACAAATTTTGTTACCAAACTATTAAACAACGATCAGAAAGTTTATGCAAAGTACTGCCATGAGTTTTCAATGAATAATTTGAAATTGAAGTGAATTTTGAAGTTTGGAATAAATAAATCGAAATTTGTCAAATCATGGAAAATTTTCATATCCAACTAATTCATTAATATTATTTCATTTCTCGATTTTCAGCTTTGAATAAAGTACCACAAGACCGATCATAAGGCTCGAATTCGAATAGATGCGACAAGAAGTCCAAGAGTCCACTTAGCAGTGGCGTAGTACATTTAAGTAGGATGAAAACTTGATTGATTTTGAATTGAAGCATTTTTGTAACGATTCGGTGTTAACAGTAATGAGTTAATCAATGTAGTAGAAATAATTATTTTGAAACCGTTTTTTGAGGAGGTCCTAAATTGAGGCTTCATGAATTTCGGAAACCCAGCATTATTTATAAATCTGAAATAAAATATTCCATATGAAGAATGCGTGTACCGAAATAGTTCTGCTTGTCCTTCCGTGAAACTTTCTAACACAAGGAGTAAAGATTTTAAATTTTCAAAGTACGTGTAAGTCTTACATATATCCGCTAAGTACTTCAATGGGTCAAATTACACGAGTAGTTTGGGAGGTATATAATATTTTTTACTATATTTTCGAAAATTTATACATTTGACCAAAATTATGTAGCAGAAAGCTGACGCGTAAAATTCTGCTAGATTTCATGAGGATCGTGTGATTAGAAAATAAAAAGCATGTTGTATCCGTACATTTCAATTCTGTTCATATTTTCCCCGAAGGTTTTAGCACAATACATTCGAACAAAGTGATATTTTGGCAGATTAGAGAAAAAAGAAGACATCGTCAAAAGTGCAATATTTGAGTAGAATCGTTTGATGAAGGGAATTGAATAAGTATATAGGTATTCCCGAAACATATTGCATAAAGCACTGTCGAGCATGCAATGAATGAACAATCGCGCGAAATGTTGCGAATACAAGTCAGCGTTTTTCTCGATCATTCCATTTTCTACTGTAATTTCGAACTTGCAAAACGAATCGACATGATATTTGGTATTCAGGAATGAAAGAATGGTAGGAACAAAAATTCGTATAAAATTATCCAAAATGATGTGATTAATTATAGAATATTGCAAAAAAAAGATGTTGGAAACGAAGCCTTGAAAAGTTAAGGTGACATTATATAGTGACAAGTACTGAAGCTTCTGATAAACTTCAGGTGCCTTAACTTTCCGCACCGGCCCTGTATACTAGTAAAGGTGACAGTCTGTTCATATTCGTTAGTTTGTTCCTCATTGCAGTCTTTATGGGAAACATCCAGACATTAGGGTATTAGTTTGACATTTTACATCCAATTATAGGTTTCACTTGTAGGTTCTGTGTGTTATCGAAAGAAATTTGTTCAATTGGGAGATAAAGTTATTCATTATACAAGGGTAAAAAGTATTAGATTTCAGCTCGAGGTAATGTTGTCAAAAAACCGAGAGCTAAAATCTGATATTTTTCCCGTGTATAATCCACCATTTCTTTCTGCGACAGGAAAAACGACCATTCAATAGTGAAAAAAATATTACTTGTCACGAAATTACTTTTTCCCCCGGAAAAAAGTGAGTAATTTCGTAAAAAGTTATATTTTGTGACCTGTCAAGAGATATAAAAAGTCAAATTTTTTTCCCGTCACAAAAAAAGTTAAACTATATACTATTGAACTAATGCTATGTTTCTAAATCTGATATCATTAGATGTGGATTTAGATAAATCAAAAAAAATGTAACAAATTCTTTTCGATAATTCGATGAACTTGTACCATTTCTCGAGTAGTCATACAATTAGGGAAAGTTAGCCCAGTGCTTTCGTTTTTTTCTTTCCACAAATGGATAGAAAAATTTCGTGCTGAAATTGCAAAATTCAATAAAATTTTATTCAACATTTCTGTTTTTCTCAATGATAACATAGACAAAAAATGTTGCTGGACGTGCACAATACTGCACAATCTGCACTGAAATCATGCAAATTTTCGAAAGCAGTAGAAATTGGAGAAAATTCAGTCAAGCAATTTATTTTCGATACCTGAATATTTTGAAACATACAGGCAGTCACAAAAAATGAGACTGTACGTGTACAGGGTGGGTAAAATTGGTGATACAAAAACCACAACTTTTTAACCGATTTTCGATATTTACGATAACAGTTTTTGACACACCCTATGATAATATTTCTGAAATTCAAAAGAAGCATGACCTTTCCACATTTTCCTTATTTGTGTTATGAGAACGGTTGACGCTGAGGATGTTGGGAATAAGAAAAATGAACATAATACTGACTACGAATATTGACTTCTTTCCGTTTTCTTTCAATATTTAGAAAACTATTTGAATGAATACAATGATTTCAACAGGAATGTATGCAGCATTAATAACTCAATCAAACAGAAAAGGAAAAATTGAAAAAAAAAATTTTAACAAATTCTTTTTCGCTCCTTGTATAACCGGGAGTGTTCAGGCAAAAATTTTCTTAGCTCAGTAGAGATTTTCGAACAATATCATAGTCCCAATTTTCAGATTTAAATTATGTCCAGTTTACCAGAATCGTCTTATAGACACTCGTACTTGGGATTCCGTGTATGTTTTTGAAACGGAAAAATAGGACTATTCTTTTTAAGTCATTTCAAACTAATAAGAAAAAACACAAGAAAAAACATAACTTCATGTTATAGCGCAACAAGAAAACCTATCAGAAATAAATCAGAGTACGCCACTCGATTGATATCAAAAGAGTGTCTGTATAATGTTTTTATTTCAACTTCCTAGCACAAACAGAAATGGAGATAATGACGAAAGCTGAAATCGGCCAAATTTCAAAACTGGCCCATAACAATTTTCCAAAAATTCCTTGGCTGCTCCATTTAGAACCGTATGAAATGAAAAAGACCGAAATCACAACACAACCCAGAGACAATTTAGCAAAGAAAGGAATTTCAATGACAGTTCAAGAAAATTCACAAAATTGAATTTGTTTTATATCTACATATTCTACATAGGTACTTCAAATGTGTTATTATTATTATGAAATATATTCAAGAAATATTTGGACTGTACTGCACTGGATTGAATACCCCTCTTAAAAATAAGGGCCCAAAAACTACTCTGCATGCAATAAATTAGGAAGCTTTGACATTTACGATCGTCATCAAAGAATAACCGCGGCCGGCGCTGCTGGTTCGCACATTCAGACCTACTACCTAGATTGATATGATGATATGCAGGGTGTCCCAACTCCCAAGTTCGAATTCTTATCAGACGTTTCTGGAGAACTAGACATATTTGAAAGATGGAAAGTCGGATTATGAAATAGTTCGAAATTGTCTACCGAGCTTGAATATATTTGGAGCCTGAGCACGCCCTGTTATACAAGGAGTGAAAATAATTTATTTTTTTCATTTTTTCGTTTCCTATATGATTGAGTATTCAATGCTGAATACATCTCTGTTGAAACCATTGTTTGATACATTCGAATAGTTTTCAAAATATCGAAAAAAAGGTTGAATTCAAATACTTACCTATTCGTCATCAGTATTATGTTCATTTCCCTCTTTCTCAGAATCCTAAGCGTAAACAGTTCAAAGTAGAAGAATGTGGAATTATGCTTCTTTTGAACTGTATATTTTCTAAACGAGAAAAAGTCATTTCAAACTATTCCTTCCATAAGAAAAAACACAAATTTATGTTATGGCTCAGCAAGAAAACTTCTTGGAAAAAATTGGAGTTCGCCACTGGATTGTTTTCAAAAAAGTATCTGTATAATGTATATATTTCAACGACACAAACTACTGAGATGGAGATAGTTGAAACCAGACAAATTTCAAAATTGACCTATAACTCTAAATGAAAAGAAGATAGTGAAATGCAGTTGATGGCGTAAACAGTTTTTCGAAAATAGACGACCGTAATGTGCCATTCATTTTCCTCTATCTCTTTGGCTTAAAAAGTTGTAGGTCACGTATCACCAATTTTGCCCACTCTGTACAGGGTGGGCATATTCCGAGGTTTTAGCACTACAACTTTTAAACCAGGGGAGATAGACAAAATCTGATACCCACTTTTCGATCTCTTTTTTGGAGGAACTAACAAGAGTAGTATTCATTTTTGACTACCTGCTCTTGTTTTCGAGTTATAAAATTGGAAAAGTGTCGATATCGAAAAAAATTCATATCTCCGCTAATACTGATTATAGAGCTCTGAAATTAAAACATTATACAGGCACTTTTTTACGTAGAATCCAGTGGCGTGCTCGTCTTTTTTGCACCATTTTTAATTACGAAGCTATGACCCAAAGTTATTTTTTTTTAAAGGAACACTGAGAGCTTAATTTTTTCTGATTTCAAAAATATATAACATTGTATGGTTTCTATCAATATTAGTAATGAAATTGGTCATAAACCTATTTTCATTTGAATTTCAATATTTTCTATGGTTTCAACTGTTGACGAGCACAGAAAAATGGAGCTTCCTATAACAAGAGCAATCTCCTTCTGTCAATCTCATTATTTCTATGGTTTCAACTAATTTCTACAAAATTCGAACATAGATATATTAAATAAACTTTTATATCTTGAAATGATTACGAAATAACGAAAAGATCCACATGATCCTTCGTTTCAATCGATATATGTACTTAGTTATAATTAGATGGATGCAGAAGAAAATTTGTTTTGCTCTTTGGAATGTATAAGCACAAGTGCCAGTCTATTTCAAATCGCATATGAAATCACGCATATAGATATGATCAAAGTTATCAATTTAATTAGAAAAGAAACGAAGGAAAAATATTTTTCAATGCTTAATAGTGATCACAATAATAGGTCAGTAGGTAATAACTTAGAATGACGATCAAGTTTCACAGCAGTCCATTATTCTTCGATCTTGAAAAAATTGAGTAAAGAGCATAGAAATGAAAAAACTATTGGAAAGAGATTGTGGTAATTAAAGGAAGCTCCATTTTTCGGTGCTCGTCAACAGTTCGAACCATAGAAAATATTGAGACTCAGATAAAAATAGACTTTTTTCCATTTTCAAAACCCATATTGACACAAATCATACAATGTTATATATTTTTGAAATCAGAAAAAATTAAGCTCTCAGAAAATTGCACGAAAATCTAGTGTTCCTATTTAAAAAAAAACTTTGGGTCATAGCTTCGTAATTAAAAATGATGCAAAAAAGGGGCGAGCACGCCACTGGATTCTACGTAAAAAAGTGCCTGTATAATGTTTTAATTTCAGAGCTCTATTTTCAGTATTAGCGGAGATATGATTTTTTTTTCGATATCGCTACTTTACCAATTTTCGCTTATAACTCGAAAACAAAAGAAGATAGCCAAAAATGAATACTACTCTTGTTAGTTTCTCCAAAAAAGAGATCGAGAAGTGGGTATCAGATTTTGTCTATCTCCCCTGGTTTAAAAGGTTTAGTGCTAAAACATCGAAATATACAGTACAGTGTCTGTTTATGTGAAGAACTTGAAGTTGAGAAACAAATTCATCCAAACGCAAGATTTATAAATTGAATTATTATTTTTTATGTATAGGAATTCAACGTCTGAGAATAATAATGGAAAATGATTTGATGTCATGCAGACGGATCCCGCTGATGTCAGCCGATATGCCGACGACGCTCATGGAGGAAAGGTTGAAAAGAATCGTGATGATCACTGATAGCATTGAGATTAAAAATGTATTATTATTATTTTTAAACTCAATGCTGATAGGGAATGTGTTCCCTCTACCCTTTATACCCCAAAATACAATAACATTGAATTCTGGGAAAGACTTCCTCGAATTGACAAACTTGGTAGATCAGTGGTAGGGCAGTGGACCGGCAATAAGGATATCGTGGGTTCGAGTCCCGCCCGAAGAAGCCTTCTTTTTTAGAATTCAATTATCCTTCTGGATGCCATCAAATCATTTTCAAATATTATTATTATTTTTTCGGTCCATTTCACGTGAAAAATAATAGCGGTTATACATTAAATGGAAACTTCTACCAGGAAATGTCCGAAAAACGGGAAAATAGCAATTTCGAATTCTGGAAACCATGGCATGGCACATAAATAAACTAGCAAAAGGCATGTTTGCGATAATTTTTCGGCATTTCCCACGTATGTAGAAATTCATCATAGTATTAACTTTCATTTGTATTGTTTTCATAGATGATAAGAAATTTTTACAGTGGTATAACTTGAGTGCCATTTGAGGATCGAAAAATTTTTCCATTTTCGGTTTTCCGGATTAAACTATTTCATTTACTATGATTGAAATTATACTCACCGAAAAAAAATTCATATCGAAAAAAGGAAGAAATATTGATCCAAAAAAGTACCTAATCGTCGTTAAAAACAAATAAAACAGTTAATTTGACATCTTCCATAATTTTAATCAGTAAGGTGTAAGGTCCTAATAAGTATATTTTAAAATCGCCACCTTTATGCGGTCCCCATATTTACCACTGATGTTTTTCTGGCTGGTCCTAATAAGTATCCTCGTAGCAATGTATATTTCAAAATCGGCCCCATTTATGCGGTCCCCATATTTACCGCTGTGTCTACTTTTGCTGGTCCCGATATGTACCGGAGTATAAATGGAATGAAAAAAACGATATAATTTCGTTTTTGCAATATACATAAGCAAATGAGCGATAATGTATACTTCCAAATGCAAATGTATATCAATATATGCGGTCCATACGATATATACGATCGGTCCCCATATGTCCCGCTGCATGTAGATATATATATATATATATATATATATATTACTGCTATGCGTGCATAGCTGGACAGCCCCCTTTCATTGGTATCCGTTCATGGCTGGACACCATATTTTTTATGTCTTAGCGGGTATAGCTGGACCTCATCGATGAAACGTTGCCAGATTTAGACCTAATCTGGAAAATGGGGAAACGTGAATCAACATTTCTTATATATGTATTAGGCATTGGTATGGTAGATATTGCTAAGTTGAAAGAGATCTCATCAATTTTGAAAATACGCAAGGAGACTCGTAGAAGAAAACAAATCTGTGGAAGCATTTTTTGGTTAGAATACCTCAGTCATTGACTGCTATGAGTGCTTTAGAAAATAAGTAACGTGAAGTAAGAAATTTTTTGATGGCTTGTTCTTTATGTAATATGATTATAACTAGAAGAAGCGGAAGAAATTATGCACAGTCATTGAATACACGATTTTTGGTGCTATTTTCGTGAACAGAATGTTCATCAATCTGCCAAAATTTCTGTTATTTCAAATTTTGGCTGAAAATGTTTTCAATCGTTTTGGTTGGACTCATTGATGAAAAATCCGTGTTCATAATCGATTCTGTCCGTTCGGCCGTCCGTAATAACACTCGAACTGAATGTGCTAGAGAGCTGGAAATCTCAGTTAAGTGTGTTATGGTAAAATCAACCGAGTGGCTTCGGAGTAATGAAGTTTTTTTTTTTTAATAACAATTTTCAGATACATTTTTTCAAGATGTAGTTCTATCATATAATTCCATTAATATTAATTACAACTCTGAGAAATGAATACTTTTGAAGATTGGATTTTTCAAAGTGTGAAACCTAAAATTAAGGGTTAATGTCTTTTACTCACTACACGAAGTGCGTGGAGTAGCAGAGTAAGACCATGTACACATTTGGCTTTCCGAAACCCTCGATTTGCTGAGGCGCGTTTCAAAGAGCAAGTGGTCAAATGAATCCATCCATACCCAAACGGATCTAAACGCGTGTTCACATGTGTACAGCATCATTTGATCCACTTTGAAACGCGCGTTATGAGACGCCTAATGTGTGCTCCGGTTCGAGCCCGAAAGAAACCAAATTTTTAATTTCGATTTTTTTTTTAAATGGCGACATTCAGCATTGCGAAATGGTTAGAATCCTTATAATATAAAACCTGATTGGTTTTTATATGGATGTTATAATATCATGATCAAATGAAACTTTATTCTCCAGTATTACTCGACAGGTTCTATTTGCCAGCATGTTATCGATAAGCTGGATAGTCTTGGAGCATGGTATTATTTGTATGAGCTTGTACAGGAGGCCATGTCTCCACACAGTGTCGTTGGCTGCAAACAGATCCATGAAAAGCCCTGTTTCAATTTTTTCTGAAATCCTGCTGTTGTTAGGCTCAGCACCTGATCTGTGCAACCTCTCTGTGGTCTGAAACCAGCCTGTTCAATAGGGACTCGTTGAAGTATTGTGCTTCCTATTCTATTGAAGATGATCCTTTCGAGGAGTTTATATATCAAGCTAAGTAGGGCGAAGGGACGGTAGCTTTGGTTGGTCACTAGGTTTTCCTGGCTTCAATATAGCAATGATTTTCGACCTTTTCATTGCATGTGGGATTTTACCTTTTTCCATTATGTCCGTGAAAAACATGGCTAGCCATTTTTTGTGTGTATTTTCCACAGTTCATAACAAATCTGGATGGATTCCATCTGGTCCTGGGGCTTTTCCAGCCTTTCTGTTTTTCCAAGTAATACTGAACAACCAGATAAGCTCCACGAAGACACTTAACGACGGACTGCCACAGGGATCCGTGCTTGCCCCACTGCTTTTCATATTATATATAGGTATATCCGACATGCCTGACACGAAATCCAGAAAATTCGGTTATGCAGATGATGGGGTCATAGCCACAAGACATCAAACGTTCGAGAAAATTGAAATCACCCTAACATCCGACCTGAGAACACCGGGTGCCTACTTCCGCAAGTGGAGACTGAAACATCGTGCTTCCACCTATGCAATAATCACGCCGACAAGGAATTGCAGGTCTACTTCGAAGGTAACCTACTTCATCACAATCCGCACCCCAAATACCTCGGAATAACCCTTGACAGAACGTTAACCTATAGAAAACACCTAGAAAACACTGCTGCAAAACTGCGAACAAGGAACAACATCCTGCACAAACTCTGTGGGACTACATGAGGATCTACTGCCGACACCTTACCTACCTCTGCAATAGGACTAGTCTACTCAGCTGCAGAGTATGGTGCTCAGGTCTGGCTTAACAGCGCACACACGCACAAAGTTGATGTACAGCTAAATGCAACAATGAGGATCATTAGCGGCGCACTAAAATCGACTCCCATCCCATGGCTACCTGTCCTGAGCCACATACCACCGCCTGATCTTCGACGCAAATCTGCTCTCGTCCGGGAATTTAATAAAATGCAAGACAACCTCGAGCTGCATATACACGGGATCTAGCTGACCTAGACAGAAGAAGACTGCACTTCAGAAGACCTCCTATGAGAACTGCGAGGGAACTGGAGGCAACCGATTTCAATCATATAGACCTCTGGGAACAGGAATGGAGGGGAGCCTGTCCAGCCCGATGTCATAATTTGCCATGCATAAAACAAAAACCACCTGCATATGAACAGCCCCGCAAAATATGGACATCCATCAATAGAATACGCACTGGACACGGAAGATTCGCAGACTTGCTTCACAAGTGGGGCCAAATACCAACTGCAACATGTGACTGCGGAGCGGCCAGACAAACTGTTCACCACATCATCGACGAATGCCAGAACAGGGCCTACGGAGGTGATAGTGTTGATTTCCTGATGGCGACCAAGGAAGCGATTGAATACATTTGTCAATTAGATGTTAACTTATAAACTTATGTCGTTATACGCATGATGTTAATCTGTTAAACTTATTTTGAACTCTGTTTTAATAGATATGTGTTTATACCATACGATGAATAAATAATAAATACTTTATTCTCCAAAAAGGTGGTTAAAATCGATTCTTCCTAGAGTACGATAACTCTCGAACGGAATGAGCTAGAGTAATTAAATTTTCAGGGTAGATTTGAGGGATATCTAGAGTGAAATTCTTGGGTGAAGTGAGTAGAAGAAAATTTTTTCATCACAATAAAATTTTCCAGATTTTTTTCTTCGATCTACTCTTTCATTATGAAACTACTACTCACATCATTCTCATCTCTAACAAACAAACATTTGTGAAGGAGATTTCTCAAAATTTGTATAAATTCGCAAGTAATTTGACAAAAGCGCAAAAGCAACCTTACCTTACAGTGCTTACAACATTCTTCATGTACTTAGATAAAAATACCACCTCGTATACGAACAGAGTCCAGGCATGGACGTATTGGCATATGTTGAGGATAAATAGATACGTGCATAGCTGGACCATCTGATATATGGATTCATTGTGCATGGTCCAGCTATCCACGTATCGACATATATCAAACATATTTCGATACGTGTGCGGCTGGACCATGATGTGAAATATACAGGGTGTAACTAAATAAGTGTTAAATATTCAAGGAGGTGATTCCTTATCGAAAAAAAGGTGGGATCTTTCATATAAAGAAACTTCATTGTAGCATCCCTTGTTAAGATACAGCCCTTTAAAGGGGGTGCATAAAATTTGTATAACAATTTTTTCACAAGCACTAAAAAACTTACAATATTGAAATTAACCTGACGTTTTCTACTAGCAGCAAGACAACTTAGCCAGTAATTTATTTGGTTAACCCCATGGTTGTAAGGGGTGGAAAACGCAACCCCTAAAATTTATTTCCAATGTAACTTTTTGTCTAATCATTGTTTACCATTTAAAAATTTGTTTCCGATAGCTGTTTTAGTCTAATCAAAAAATGTCTCCTGGGTTTTTACCCAAAAGAAACCAGTTCGCAGCAGCAAAAAATTATTTTACTAACAACCACAGGGATACATCGTCATAAATGCGAACTGGATTTATTGTTATTTTGTAGTTATTACCTGCATTGAACGATTAAAGGGTAATAGACAAAATTCAGTAGAAAACGCCCGGTTAATTCAATATTGTAACTTTTTTAGTGCTTGTGAAAAAATTGTTATAAAAATTTTATGTACCCCCTCAAAGGGGCTGTATCTTAACAAGGGATGCTCCAATGAAGTTTCTTTATATGAAAGATCCTATCTTCTTTTCGATGAGGAAGCAGCTCCTAGAATATTTTACACTTATTTAGTTACACCCTGTATATATTTGGCACTGAATAAAAAAAAAAAAAAGTAACATTCTTCAAATTTGGCAATGATGCAACAAAAAGGAATGAAAAGTATAGAAGGCATGATTCGATTTCAATTAAAATCTATAGAGATCAAAGATCCGAATGAATTAATGAAAATATTGCAAGTTTCAAAGAAACTCCAGACGTAGAAAAAATTTTTTATTTTTTGCCATCCGTTAACACCATAGCACTTGGACACACATCTCCTGGGTAAGTTCTTGGAATCTACAGGGTGTTACATGAGTCATTAGCCATAGCCAATGTGTGGTGGATGCAGGTCACCCAGGCCGTTCAGAAAAGTTGCTTTTTTATATCCTAAGGCTATTAGTTTCAGGGATAAGAGGTGTTTCATGAACATTGCCTTAAATTTGCGATAGCCATAACTCTGGAATGCAGGGTCCGATTACGATCAAATTCTATGACTTTATTCACTTCAAAAAGCTCTTTCAAACAGCTTATGAAATATCAATTTTTAATTTTTTGGGCAATACTCAGAATATCTATATTTTCTTTCAAGCCCCAAAATTCATATTTTTCACATCACTCACGCAAGTTTCGTTAGTACCTATCATGAAAATAGTATATTATTACATGAGGAGGAGAAGTGACACTTTTTATGACGAGCCTGGGTAATTGAACCGAGGTGATGTTGGCTCCCGGCCAACCAGCTCCAAGCGCGCGCGCATATTCCACCACGGTCAAGTGGTAGCGCGGCGTAGGATGATTTGTTTTACGGTTAATTCTGAGGAATGCCACATCGGAAGTGATCAAAGTTATACATAGATATAATAAATTGAACAATTCGAATATATTCTTTCATTTAATTCGACCACATTAGGGAAAAAATCGGTATATATACTCGTAGGAAACAATTTATTGAAGTTTCATTATTATGAGAAATCCGGCCAAGAATTCTGATGAATGGAATGGGGAGGGCATCATTCGACCTATTCGGAAGAAATTTTCGTTCAATTCTGCGAACTCTAAACCCCCGAATCCAAGGATTCAATTCCACTCTTTTAGTTTCGCTGTTGACTCGATCACAGAAAACCATTTTTTTTTCTGTTTGGGATGTCCGGCCAAAAATTCTGACAAATGAATTCGATAGGGCATTATACAATTACTTCTGACGTAATTTTCATTCGATTCCTTGCACCACAGACCCCCAGCTCCAAGGATCGAACTTGAGATTTTGAAGTTTTACTGTTAACATGATCGAATAATAATTTTTTTTTTTGTATTTCGGAGGTCCGGCCAAGAAATCCAGTATATGATGTTGTTAGGGCATAATATAAGCTACACCCAAAAAAATTTTGTTCGTTTCGGAGAACCCCACACCCCCAGCTCCAAGGATCAAATCCGAAACTCTCTCGTCTCGCTCTCGATATGAAATTTATTTTCTTTTTTTGTGTTTGTTTCGGGAGTCCGGCCAAGAATTCTGTTGTTTGGATTTCATCGAGTATAACATGAGTTATATTGGAGAAAAATTTCGTTGAATTCTGAGAACCCTGCAACCCTAGATGTGAGGATCATTTTCAACACTTTTTGGTTTCGCTGTTGACTCGATCGCAAAAATCCATTTTTTTTCTATTTGGGATGTCCGGCCAAAAATTTTGAAAAATGAATTCGACAGAGCATTATACAAATTACGTCTGACGTAATTTTCATTCGATTCTTTGCACCACAGACCCCCAGCTCCAAGGATCGAACTCGAGATTTTCAAGTTTAACTGTTTACACGATCGAATAATATTTTTTTTTTGTATTTCGGAGGTCCGGCCAAGAAATCCAGTATATGATGTTGTTAGGGCATAATATAAGCTACACTCAAAAAATTTTTTGTTCGTTTCGGAGAACCCCACACCCCCAGCTCCAAGGATCAAATCCGAAACTGTCTCGTCTCGCACTCGATATGATAATATTTTCTTTTTTTTTGTGTTGGTTTCGGGAGTCCGGCCAAGAATTCTGTTGTTTGGATTCATCGACTATAACATGAGTTATATTGGAGAAAAATTTCGTTGAATTCCGAGAACCCTGCAACCCTAGATGTGAGGATAATTCTCAACACTTTTTAGTTTCGCTGTTGACTCGATCGCAAAAATCCATTTTTTTTCTGTTTGGGATGTCCGGCCAAAAATGATCTACTGTGGATGTCCTACACCATCTCCTTAGGGAGGCTGAGAGTACTCTCAACTCCAAAGAGATCTTGCTTGCAATGTTCGGGGACATTGGGGGAGCTTTTGATAACACCCTACTCTTTTTGCAACGCTGCTAGACGCAAAGGAGTAGAATCCTCCACCGTAAGGTGGATATCGGCCATGCTGAGACGACGCCGACGCACTGTCACTGCTCACCTTGGAGACACTGAAGTGACCATGCAGACACGCAGGGGGTGTCCCCAAGGAGGAGTTCTGTCCTTTGCTGTGGATTTTAGTCCTGGACGGTTTTCTGGAGAGGCTAGAGGCGGGCGGCTTCAATGCGCAGGCCTACGCCGACGATATTGTGGTGACTGTGAGAGGCAAGCTTCGAAGACCACCCTGATTCCCTTCACTAGAAGAAGGAATCTTCACTTGAAAGCCCCTATCCTGAATGGGGAGGCTCTTATCTTCTCCAGTGAGTGTAAATATCTAGGAGTCACCCTGGACAGTAAGCTAAACTGGAAAAAGCACGTAGACAAAACCATTTCCAAAGCCACCGCTGCCATGTGGGCTGTAAAAGGCTCTATGGAAAAACGTGGGGGCTGAAACTGGAAATGGCGCTGTGGTTATATACAGCTGTCGTACGACCCATTGTCACCTATGCGCCACTAGCATGGTGGTCAAAAACCGAAGAGGTCACCACACAAACCAGCTGCAGAAACTGGGTATACCACTCCCACAACAGCGCTCGAGTTCATACTAGACCTACCTCCCCTACATATTCATGTGAGGAAATGCAGCATGTTGGATGCTATAAGAATATCCCAAAACAGGAAATATCTGCCTGAAAATTGGGTGGTCAAATGAGGATTTTGAATCAACTCGACTCAAACCTCCTGGCAAAGCCAGCATATGTGGTGCCAAATAGTTTTGATTTCGAAATGCCATTCCGAACGGTCATATCTGACCGTTCTAGTGCAATAAATTTCGTGAATCAAATATGAAAAAAAAACCATATATATGGTATACTGACGGATCTAAGTCAGAGAGAGGACATGGGGGTATACGGACCAAAATTGCAACTCTCCATGACCCTGGGAACTGAACCCTCTATTTACAGTCTGAAACACTGGCTGTTTATGTCTGCGCCCAGGAAATTCTGAAAAGAACCTATGGCACATCTAGGTTGCAGAGGACTGTTTTTTTTCTTGATAGTGAATTCAATTTTGAATCTTTACTTACACTTCAACACATAAAAAATTTAGATCATTATCAATTATTTTTTTTTTAATCAAAAAATGAAAAATTTCTTCAACCTTGCATTTGAATTCATAAATCAGGATCTAGAACTCCTAGATACTACTTATAGGGGCTTTTCAGGATCTTCTAGGTGTTTACTGTTATCCCATTAAATTTTTCCCATGTTATCCGGGACACCCTGTATTATAATTTATACATGCATGGCGGTACCGAGTCATTCATACAGGCGACAATCATTATGAGAGAGAGAGAGAGCTTATTTGGTCTTCAAGCAATGAACATTTTCACATGTCCAGGTGAGTTTAGCTGGACATAAGTTTTAGTGAACCACAGATTCGATATAGTTGAAATCTAGTTCTTGTTCATTAAAAAAAGTTTTGTGCAAATTTGCATTAAAATCGATTTATTTAAAGAACAATCGCTCAAAGTCCAACTAATCGTGGTGCTTTTCTGTATTTATCATTTCCTCTTCAGATATTTCGGAACGCAGCCATTCTATTCAATATTTATATGTATATACGTCCATCGCTGGACCGAGCGTGTTGTTGCAGTCTTCCTGCAGTTATTTGATTTTTAACATGTACAGGCGTGTTTAGCTGGACAATCAGTTTTCTCCCCCACAAGGATTTAAAATCTTCTAGTTTCAAACCGCCATAAGTCATTATATTTCCACTAT
>CM024239.1:79965456-80040166 GCA_013421045.1 Propylea japonica | reverse complement strand
GGTTCTTGGCATTGGCTCTGTGTTTGAACATTTCATTTCCCATTGATGATACATATGCCCAATAAATGCTTCTTTCCTTCTGGATTTAGAGTCTTTAATTTATCCCAAAGTTTGGCTTCAACATCCTGAAACCGTGGAAATAATGAATTAGTCATAATTAATTGATCTTTTTTACCTTACATTTTCCTACTTTCTTCTTATTGCAAATAGATGTTAAATTTCGTGTATTGGAAAGGTTTCATCATCCATAAAATGTCATCATTATACATAGTTCATTCTACTTGTTGTGGCTGGTGAATTTCTAAATTATGTCTCATCGGAGTTTTCATATAAAACAGAATCGCTTCTCATTCATTTTTTCTTGGAAATAGGTTTGTTTTTCAATTTCCCTCTTCTTAGATATTGGTTCTTGGCATTGGCTCTGTGTTTGAAACATTTCATTTCCCATTGATGATATATATGCCAATAAATTCTTCTTTCCTTCTAGATTAAGAGTCTTTAATTTATCCGAAAGTTGGTCTTCAACATCCTGAAACCGTGGAATAATGAATTAATCATAATTTTAAATTGAAATTCTTTTAACTTACATTTTCTTCCTCATTGCAAATAGATGTTAAATTTCGTGTATTGGAAACGGTTTCATTCATAAATCATAAATGTCTAACAATCATCATTATAGTTTATTCTACTTGTTGATGGCTGGTGAATTTCTAATTATTGTCTTCATCATCGGAGTTTTCATATAAAACAGGATCGCTTCTCTGCCAAACATACTAACAGCATGTATATGCTTGCACATTATAGTTTTTATGCTGTTAGTGAAACACTTACATTTATATTTGTGCAAGCAAATTTTACAATTACTACATATCCGAATCTACAATCGGGATCACATGATATATAAATTGTACTTGATAATATTTACATCATATAGAGACTTCACCATGAAATTTGACCGTTCACATTCTCTATTGAGTCTTTCATTGATTCGGCTTTTTTATGAGCTTCTACAGTCATTTTGTGTTGGTAGTTGTTGGCATTAGGTCTTTCATTTCTAATAATTTCATCCACATCTTCTCATCAACTATTTCTTCCAACAAATCCAATAGCTTTTCAACTCTAGAACAATATTAAATATTTGCAAATTTATAACAGCAAGAATAGAATTATATACACATTAATACCTGATATTTTTTTGTCCTTCCATTTTATCATATTTCAGGTATTTATTCAAGCTCTCTATCGCCATATTCGTATTAATACCTGCTCCTAATCTATAGCAATAGGCCCACATCATCATTCTCTCTTTGTCTTTGAAGTAATACCTTGAAAAATAATAATTAATTTAGTTTTAGACGAAATTCGCAAAATTCTGCATACTTTTTCAGGTAATTCAGGAAATCAATTTCATTTCTTGTTCCAATATTGAAAAATAGCTCTCTTTGTTTTCCAAAAATTCTTCTTCATTTAAGGCTTGGTGTATTTTTCTCATTTGCAGTTTCATTCCTTCTTTATATTGGCATTTTTTTTTTTCGTCCTGCCTTGTATCGTCCAATTTTTCACCACATGCCAAGAACAGAGCAATCTTTTGGGCTTGTTCTGCGGGGACATAGCTTTTCACCCAAGCGTTGTAATATTTGGGGATCATCGTCGCTCATAATGAATTCAGCTTCCACAGATTCTCCTAATCTTGATTTGAGAGCCATGAAGAAAATTTCTTGAATTATTTGATCGTGTCTATTGCTCAACAAAAAAGCAACAGGAAAACCACTACCTGACTCATCTTTAACTAGTATAATGGTTAGTTCCCAATTTCTTCGATTTGAACCATGCGTTCCATCTACACATACTGTTTTAAAATTCTCTCTCATTTTTTTTCCATGATTCCATTCATAAAACCCACGGCAAAGTCTTCTTCTTTCAAACCAGGATAATTATCCCCTACAATAGCATGCATCTATCTACTACATACAAGTACCCAGTATATGTACAACTATAACCATTATTACTAACTTGGTTAATATTATTAGAGTAGAAACTCCATTATCCGGACCCCTGTTATACAGAATTCTGATTATCCAAACGTCCACGACTAAATGAAAATCACAGAATGAAATCGATATACACAGATGTATTATGTAAATATTTAAAAAAGGACAGGTCAATTTATTTATTTAATGAATATTCATTAATGTTGCTTCATCTTATTTTTGTTTTTCCCAATAAAATATATTATTTAAATCATAATTTTTCAATAAGATAATCCCATTATTTCGATTATCCGAATGCCTAACGACAACATTTAGTTCAGATAATGGGAATTCTACTGTATTAGTATTAAACCCAAATATTCATACACGAAATACCCAGAAGATGAACTGAAGAGTAAACTTACCAATTTTTTTAAATAAAAATGCATAATTTCTGCCTAGTTTATTCCACTCTTCAATTTTTAATGCAGTTGCCATCATATCATCAGCATGTCGTCTATTATCTATATTATGTTTTCTTTTCAGGTTGGATAAGTCTTTAGCATTTAATAAGTTCATCCTTGATAATTGACCATCTTCAATTTTCCTCGCATCATTTAAAATTCTTTTAGAATTACTCCTGCTAACATTTTATCAACAATATGTTTTTCTTCCTTCCCTGTTAATCTTTTTGAACGTAGCTCATTTTCATGTCCCACATGAGTTTCTATGAAGGTCATAGTTACATTTCCTAAAAGTAAAATTTTAAAACGTAATTTTACAAATTCCAATTGGTAGGTACCATTTTCTAAAATTGTTAAATCGATTTTTGATGGGCACATTCCATTGATTTTGATGCTGCCTCCTGTTTTTAAATTCCTTACTTTGGCAGTAGAGACAAATCCTAGAAAATATGAAAAACTTAATTTTCTTCCAATTTTATAAAAAGCTATTAAAGAGATACCTTCTGAATTGCTTCTGTTGCATCTATATGAAATATATTTTTTTCCACGATAAGTCGATGTGCTGTGATTAATATAATCCACATCTCGATTTTCCAAACTCCTCCATTCCAAGAACTCATTAAAAGTAACAAAATTTTGAGATGATTGCACTATATTATATCATGATGATCTGTCAAATGCTTCACTAGTTTCTTGAAAGTCTGATAAGTTTCATTACTCGTGCATATAGGACAAATAATTCGTTTTGTTTTGGATTCTCTTTTTTCTTCCAAAGTCATTGCTAGCTCTTGTCCTAGCGCTCCTTCACTAAAATAATTAAAATCGATCTATATATTTCCGTTGAAATTAATTTATCGCTATATGCTTACGTTTGTTCTTCCTTATCCATATTATATTTGTTATTAAAACCACTAAACTGAGCAATTAAATTGCTGTTAACAGTGTTAACGCCGTTTCACTTGAAAAAATGAAAAACGTAAGGATGGTGTGGCGATAGATCCTGCTTATAGATGTTTCGACTTGAAACTGGAAAGTCGGGAGATATGATCTTAGTTGCAGTTTTTACAAAACTCGGAGTAGGCAACCACCTAGGCGATTCACGAATATACCCGAATCATTGATCGGCTCCGAAAATTTTGTGTGCGTTTTAGTGTATGCTGTTGCTTGCGCGCCTCCCCACTCACTACAGATTGGCCATTACAAAAGACCACCGCTTATTCAACATCGCATCGCTCCGAGGTTTCTTTTCGATTCTTTCACTGCTCTTCACTGGCTCCGAACCACGTGAATTTAACACTGAAACTCCTGTGTTTCCATCCGTTTCTTCCACATCTGTAGAAACAATTTTCTGTATAACGAATTATTTTGCGGATTAAGCTCTTTCGTTATAAGGAAGTTCCACTGTATTTATAAATTTTTGCATTCAACGAACTTCACGATATTTTGCAGTAACGTAAGTATTGTCATTGAGCATCTAAATTTAAAGTCCCAGCCCAGACTAAATAGACTTTGGTGTTCTTGTTTACTTCATTGAGTTTTCTTCGGCACTCCCATATCAGCTTTGAGCCGATGACGTGTAGGAACTCAGTTCTTTAAGAGCAGCTTGACTTGATAGTTTCCTTTCAAGTTTCTGTCAATGAATTTTTCGATTGCAAGTCTTCTACCTGAAAAACACTCGAGTAGGAGCCTTACGATACCTACTTGGTTCTAGATCTAGACTCAGAGTGAGAAATAAACATTAGTTTTTACTCTTATGCCTCAATTACACTCAGCCCTTCCTACTGCGGTTCGCGTTGTCGGCAATAATTCCCGAAATAATTCTGAGACAGTGACGAAGGCAGTGAGCATTTACACTGCCTTCTAATGAGAGGCCGTCAACCAGAACATTATGACTAAATGCCAGAGGAAAGCTTGTTTATACAGGCGCTCTGAGGTCTACCCCTTCAGCAGCGATGGAATGTCTGCTAGGTCTCCCTCCTTTGCACCTAGTTGTGAAGGAGGTGGCTATGAAGACAGCTCTAAGAATCTGGGAACAGGGACAATGGCGCGATGGAGGACTCTTCACTGGGCACGCAAGGGCCCTCAAATGGTTAAGGATGCTCCCACGCTCCCTTCTCCAAAGAGGTGACCCGCGCGGGCACTAAGATCTACTTCGACGAACCCTACAGGATAATTGTTCCTGATAGAGACCCATGGTCTTCATCAAACAGGCTTCTTAGTCCTGATGGTCCCGCCTGGTTCACTGATGGCTCTGTCACAGCAACAGGGTCTGGTGCCGGAATCGTGGGTCCTCACTTCAATCAGGCTATCCCTCTGGGGAAGGCTGTTCCATTGTGCAGGTGAGCTATTTGCGGTCTTGCATGCGCACTAGAAAATATTCGCAGGGGATACTCTGGCCAACACATTTACATATGTTGCGACAGCCAGGAACCTGAAATCTCTATCCGATGTTAGAGTTGACTCTCTTTGGTAGAAGAATGCAGGAAAGCTCTGCGTAGGCTGGGCTCTGATAACTTTTTGAAAGTAATCTGGTGTCCGGCTCATGCGGATATACCTGGTAACGTCAAGGCAGATGAACTGGCTAGGCGGGAGCCGGATTAGCATTTGTTGGTCCGGAGCCTGCGCTGCCAATCTGTCGCACATCTGTCAGAAGTTTCTTCAGGAACTGGCTGAACAGGGAATTTTCCTCGGAATGGAGCGCAGGGGTGGGCCTGAGGTGGTCGAGGATTCTCATTGAGAGACCGCCCTCGCGATCTGGGTCAAAAGACTTCTTTGCTGGAGAGGAAACACTCGGTCTGGTGACTGGTGCATTGACTGGTCACCTGTTTAACAAGCATTTGGAGAGAATGGGATGACGAGCTGCTCACTATGCCGGTGGTGCAGGAGTACTGATGAAACGGTTGAGCATATTTTGTTCAACTGTGGTAACCTTACTGAGTTAAGGTCAACACACCTAGGAAATCCACACCTTCTATTCCTATGGTGAGAGGATCACTCCTGGCAGGCTCGCGACATTTCCGTCTTCGTGTCTGAGGAGCTGAGTCTCTATAGAACGATGCGGGTGAACAATGGGCCACTAGGCCTCAGTTCGGCCGGAAAGGCACCGCACAGAGAAGAAGAAGAAGAAGAACACGAGTGGCAATGGGAGCCAGCAGGGAAGTGTAGTAATTCATTCTCGCGCTGCCCACTTCCCTGCTCAATTTCCTTGCTTCTGCCGTGGGCCGTGGAAGTGAGCTGAGTGTAATCAGGGTGTAAGGTTCTAGGCCCGTATTTCCAGCGCCGGCACATATCGTGGTTTTTGATCTATTTGGTATATCATTTGACGGTATTTGCTTTGAAGTTTTGGGCAGTGTATTCCTTTTCCCCTTTCTTGTTTTTCCAATAGCATCGAGATGAAATTCTTTTCGATGATCACTTTTTGATCATAACATCACAAGGTAGGTTCGCCGATGAGATAGATGTACTTGGTCAGAAAGGACCAGGCACCGTGACTTTGTGAATGAAGGTTATTGAATACGGCCCTGGAACACCAAAACAATCAATATCTGGATGGCTGCTCCTCAGCATACCCTTGCAAGTTATAAATAATATATTCCATCGCTGAGTTTGTAATTGCGATTGAAAGATCACATGAATTTCAGAATCAGATAAAATATGTCCAAAAGTATGAAAATTTATCCGCTTTACTCCCTGTATATCTATAGCTTTTCCAGCCCACTAGCCCAATTATATCAATGGAAAATTCTTCATTTCAATAGATATCAAGAAATTGATAACGAGATATCAGATAAAATAAATAAATTGAAATATTACAACTCACAACTTTCTAGAAAAAATATCCAAAGCGGAAAACTGCGCAAAATCGTGAATTCGCGAGTATGCGGATCAGTATTTCGAACCTAATAGCGCTTGATGCGTGTGAGATCATACGAAATTTTACCGAATATTTGTTTGTAAACCACTCCACAGGTGACTTTCAGACGAGTATTAGTGATGTGATCAATCTATTTGCGAACCAAAGACAGTGAGTTTTTAAATCTTTGTTGTTGTAAACTCCAAAATATATTTTTTCTAAATTTCATATATTTGAGAAACCTCGTAATAGTCCTGAACATAGTTCAGTTATTTCTCAAATTTAAAACTCTATCAGATATCACATAGTGGTGAAAAAAATTATCAGTTATGAACTAAAAATAGCTAGTGATTTGATCGTAGTAGAAACAGAAAAAAATCATACAAAGAGAACATTAGATTGAGTTTGTATGTTTTTCCATATTCATACACATTTACACACGTTTTTCCCCATCCAGGAATATTTTCACTCTCCCCCGTTTTTGTGCCCTCATTTAAAAGATCGATTTGTGTTCGCGCATGTTTTGGCCTTTTTTCTCTTCTTGGTTCTTGCATCTCTACAAGTGGAAGGCTCTATTACCGTGTGAAATATTTCGCGTGTATAAATTTAGGAATGGCATCACCCTTGTTCGTATGACGGTAATAAAAGTCTGAATCGAAAATAACATCACAATTTCATTACTTTGAATTCAACATATTTGAACTACGGATACATTGTATGAATTAAATTTTATTTGTTGTCTACAATTATCTTATCTGGTGGATTGCTATAATTACAAAAATATTGCCTATTCACAATTCATTACTTGATGAATAGAAAATAGAATAAATGCTAAAACATGTCTCTTCATTGCAATCTCTTTCAGAGTTTCTATAAGTTCGACAGTCCTTGAATAATTTATTAACATAGACTTCTCACCTTATGTAATTTCTATTTATAGGTATGTTTTTAAACCAAGCAATTAGTACCCATCTTTCATTCGGAAATCCATAGTGCAAATAGAGTTCTGCAATACAAAATAATCACATACAGGGTGATTTGCGATTATTTTTTTTAACTTTAACCACCCCGTATCTCGGAAACGAAGCATTTCCGGACCCATGTTCATAGAACTTTTTTGCTTGAAATGATGTGATCCATCACCCATTTCAGTTTGTCGGAAACAAATCAGAACACCCTGTATGTATTCTGAAATTTGATTACCATACGGGTGAATTCTCATGAACGCTCAGGACATTTCGAAAAGTGTTTTTGAGTGCTTGTTTTACTTAAACGAGTGCTATAACTTTTTCGTTTTGCCCAAATGTCTGCAATTTTCAAATTTTGATGACGAATCCGTCGGCCGGCCGTGAGCACGATTACTCCGCAGTGATTGTCCTAGAGACTTGAGATTTCAGGATGAGTTCGGTTTCCAAAAACGCCGCGGTTAAGCCCTCTCAACCAGCCGAATCGTACGGGTGTTCCATAAAATATGACCATTCAAAATTTTTATTCCTCAATATCTCAGACAAAACGAAACCAATCGAAATGCAATTTTGCGGCCACATTCAAGATGCTCATTATAAGCCTCATGCAAAATTTTGGGCCATAGTGTTAACGGAACCATCGAAAATTCAATAGGAATATTGAGAAAAGAATCTTTATATTTCCATACCAAGATATTATCCAATTCGAGTGAAATTTATTTTGTGCATGAAGATTGATATACTGAATGTTCATGTGGATTTCAAGAGGAGTGAACCATAGAGTTTGTTTTGTTTCATTATTGAATTTTTACATATATTTATTTTACGAATAATTTCCTGAATATCATTCCGATCTTGCTGATATTTTGCATTCATATAGGTACTCTGTACCAAGTCCTATACAATTTTGGGCTAATAGTATTATTGTTCCACTATGAACGAGCGCTCAAAAGTCAAAATCACCTGCTTAGGGCTTCTCTTAAATTTTTTGTACTTCTATCTGTAACGATGTCACACGTAAAATTATGGTTGGTACCGGGTTTTTCACTATAATTGACCCCCCTTTAACTTTGTTACTGAAGGAGATACAAAAAAAGTTTCGTATAAAAAGTTTCACGAAATCAACTGAGGTTTTTCGATATGAGTCCAGAAACTGAAATATATACAGGGTGGCCAACATATTGATGGCAACTTCATTTTTTCAAATGGAACACCCTGTATATTTTTCCATATTTTGGTTAGCTCTTTTTCTCCTGATTTCGAATATGTAAACATAATATGTTGGTCTATCTTTCTTATTCTGAGCACCACAGAGTTTCAAATTTCAATAACCATCTGGCATAGCGTTTTGAATTCGTGAATATTAAGTGGCCAATTTGATCTTTAGATTGGTAATGGCGCACCCATTTATGACCAGCAAATAGTCCCGATTTAACACCGTTGGACACTTTTTTAGCCATTCCTGAAAAAAAAAATTTACTTCAGCAATAATGACAATCAATGAAAGCGGATAATAACAAACCTATTAAATTAATATTAATGACAACCAATCATAAATTATAGATTATAGAAAGATAGGAAACGGCCCTGCATTCGTAGTACTAAAAAACGACTACATTTTTTAGTTCACATTTTGACCCAGAGATGGCACTGAAGATCAATTTATTATATAAAATCTGTAATTTTGAATAGAAATTATATAAGAAAACTGTAATAGGAATTGATGCGAAATTCGTATTCCCTTCAGATATTTCATTTTTATATTTCAAATCCATAATTGTCAATAAATTCAGTAGGTATTTCATGTATATATTTTTATTATGCATTTATAGAAGATATTACAGAAATATTAGGGTATTATTGTAAGATTTATATGGATTGAATATGAATATACTCAGTGCGTCTGTGGAATTCCAGTTTCTGGCTCGTTCAATTGCAGCTTCGTTGTCCAATATCACTGTATGAATTGACGGAAAACTTTTCCTGAATATCACTTTAAAAAACCATTTCATTTTCCGTGCAGCTTCACTATCAGCCACTATTTCTGCCTCTATCGTGGAAACAGCAACAGATGTTTGACGTTGACCAAGCCAAGTTATAGCTTTACCCCATACATCCATAAAACAGCAGTTGATCATCCCGTTTCACTATCTCGTTCGTAAACTACATTACCGAAGGGTACAAACTCATCTTTTTCCACTTTTTTCGAGACGACACTAACGGCCAAAGCGGTTCGAAGTGAATAACATTGTGCAAACGAATTGATTAGCACTTTTTTATATCAGTGACATTTCCCATGTATATTGATTTCGAAACTTATAATCATAGAACCAGAATTTCAAACCTTCTATAGTGATTAGTTCACATTTGGACCAGAGATGGCGCTCATACACTGTAGTCGTGTCGTTTCCGATCTTTATACTATATAATCTTTGCAACCAATATTAAACCCATAAGTCGGAACTAATCCCGTCAACGCACATAGAATAATGATATATTGTAATGATTAGAAACAAATTTTGAAGCTTTAATTTCTGACTTGAATCAGAGCCATAATAATGCTATCAAAAATAGTCTAAACAACTTGAGACAACTATATGAACTATGTGTATTGAATGAAGGTGGTCATTTTGAGCAATTTCTTTAGTAGATGTTATTCTTACCATACTACCATAGTTTATCATTTTTCATTGGTTAAGTAATTGTTAAGTATTCATTCTAAAATAATACTTTTAATTAGATTGTTTTGATATAAAGAATTTCGTAGGTATTTCACATATTTTTTTATTCGGTGTCATCATTTCAAAACTTTGAAACTCTGAATTGAAGAGACACATCCACATACGCATTTATATTCGAGATCAGGAGGAAATAGCCTATCAAAAAAGGAAGAATATACAGGAAAGGGTGTCTCATTTGAAAAAATATATTTTCATTTCATGTTGTGCACCCTGTATATCTTCCCATTGACGTTATTAAACTCCAAAAATGAGCATTTTCAGTAAACGCACTCTACCACTTGTAAAATGATTACAGATCTTGGCAGGTGGTTCTTAAAATTTGAAACTCTGTGGTGCTCAGAATAAGAAAGATAGACCAACATATGTTACATATTCGAATCAGGGGAAAAAGAGCTAACCAAATGTGGAAAAATATACAGGTGTTCAATTTGAAAAAATGAAGTTGCCATCAATATGTTGGTCACCCTGTATATATTTCAGTTTCTGGACTCATATCAAAAAACCTCAGTTGATTTCGTGAAACTTTTATACGAAACATTTTTTTGTATCTCCTTTAGTAACAAAGTTAAAGGGGGGGTCAAATTATAGTGAAAACCCCGGTACATATATTATTCAGTCAGGCTTTTTTCCACTTCAACTGATCAGTTAAAAAAAGTTCAGGACTTGTTATTTTCATTGAAATAATAAGCGATAATTTTTGTTGAATAATAGATAGCCATCTATCAAGCAACGGATACTCGAGAAATATTCAGATTTAAATTCCATTTCAGTATATTAGTGAAAGATATTCTATCCTTTTTGAAATGAATATAACAATATTATATGGTTTTCTAGCAATAAAAAAATGCGTTGAATATTTCCTGGAGAGTTATACATCGGAATCTGGAAATATTATCATGTACAGTCGTGGAAACATTGACATTCCCTCTACAAGGTTGAACGGACAAAAATCCATTAAACCTGTTCCAGAACTTAATTTCTATGTCATCGAAAATATTGAAGACGCCCAGACAAAATCACTCATTCATAGATTAAAAGGTGTTGATCATTTCAATCCAAGAGCAAGATTTTTGATTTTGACAATGGCAATGAATGAACAAATGCTGAATTGGCTTTACCGTAAATACGTGTTCAACATAGCATTCATCACTATTAAAACAGGCGAAATATATTCCTTCAATCCTTTCCGAAACAACAGTTTTCAAGATATACCACAACGATATGAGAAAGTAGGCTACTGCAAGGAAAATAATCATCCGACATTCTTTCATGAAGCTTCTTCTCTTTACCAAAAGTTACCCAGAAATGGACGAACTCCTCAATAAGAATATTTATATTGAAAATAATTTGTTCTCGATATGTCACAATTGCAACAAGAAAGGATATATACTAGATATTGTGGATGAAATTTTTGAATATATCGGAGTTACACCTATTTATGAGAAGACTGCGTCTATAAGAAATGCAATTAGACACTATCAGGGCAAATTTCCAGGATATTTGATTGCTACTCCTGTCAAGTTGGTTGTTGGTTTCCAATCTGACTATTCTGTTCCTTTTCACCAGGAAAATTTTGTCTGGGTTGTACGGTCTCCGAATTTCATTCCTAGATGGCGCTATATATTCTACATATTTCCTCGAAGCATTTATTCTGCATGGTTCGCTACCATGATTTTGATAGCTTTTGTGTGGCAACTGGCACATTCGAAGAAAATAAAGATCCTTCAATTTGTATCACTTCTGCTTCAGCAGTTCTTCCTCACTATAAATCAGAATATTGTTTTTGCTCGAAATAATTTTTTCAGCGTTATTCTTCTTCTGTGTATAATATTTTTGTCGATGATGATGAACCTGCTTTTCGGTGCAAGACTTCAATATCTTTTATATGGTTTGAACTTTGAAAAGTCCATAGAGAGCTTAAAAGATTTGGTTAAAAGTGAAACCGAAGTGTACTGTGCATCGGTTTTTCTTTGTCGCTTGTGTACACATTACGTTGTAGAATTAGGTGGTAATGCCAGTATCTGCAAATCATTGGAGAAATACATGAATGAAGTGTTGCGAAGTGATGATGTCGTCTTGATGATCGGGTCCGATTTGGCAGATAGATTCATAAATAAAAATTATGATGAATATACGGAAATCAGTAAATATCGGAAATTGAAACCACCTATATTTAATATCAATTATGTCTTTTTGATGAATATTGGGCATCCCATGTTTCCAGCCTTCAATGAAGCTCTCAGAAAGTTGATCCCAAGTGGCATAATATCGAAATGATTTCAAGATATGACGAACCCAAGAGAATTGATGCTTCAACTGGAATTACGAGCCTAAATTTTGAACACATGATTTTATCAATATCTTTGTGGTTTCTGGGAATTCTTTTTGGATTGATTATTTTCATCTTTGAGTACCACATGGATAGATCGAACTGTTGCCAGTTTTCTATTTTATTATGTCTAGAAACAAATTCGTTCAAACTCACACGACACTTGTTTTGAGCACTTCTTCCTAGGCAAACAGCGTTTCATTGGTCAAATAAAAATATCTAAATTTCGGGTTTTGTGTCAGGAGTGGTCTCAGATGGTCACAAAAAATACCAATTTATTATTTTAATATTGGATTTATTCAATTCATTAACAAATTGAACTTTTCTGTTCAAATTTTAAATGCATTTCGAAATGGAAACTACCGAATTGTTCGATAAAATGTATCTACAGGAAAGCTTTTGAGCAGCAATTTATATCCTGAATCAAGTACCATTGGTACTAAAAGAAAACTACGAATACCTATACGTAGGGGAAGGTGAGGTATAATGATCCCCTTAAGGGAAAATTTTAATTGTGGCTAAAGTTGTAGGCAAAACCGCAAGATTTCAATTGTTGAAGGTAGTGAATTTACTCAACTTTGTATCTGCCTACTTATTTTTCATTTCATCTATGTAGTTTTTTTGTATTAGATATTTTTGTTAAAGTTTAGTAAAGGATCATTTTATACACCCCTGTGGATAAAATGATCCCTGGGGTAGGGGCAAAATGATCCCAGGGATCATTTTGTACTTTAAGTTAATAAATATCAAATAAAAATGAAATAAAAAACTCTGCTGTTTATTTAAATGATAATATGTATTGTTTATAACAATTTAAGTATGTAAGCAAGTTACACAAAACAAAAATATTCGATGGGTTGAAAAATAATATTTTTCTTGGGCGTTTCTCAAAGTCGGGAGAAATTCATCCACCACATTCTTATTAAAACCTCGCGTACGCATTGTAATGTCTGGATGTCTACGTCTAAATCCACGAAGCCATTCAAGTCTTTCTTTAGCTTCGTAAATTGATGCGGTAAATTATTTCTTTCTGCCATTTTTGGTGAGCTGAGGTTAAGAATTCCTGAGTGGTCAGCCCGTATATTATTATTCTGGACTCCATGTCAACAAGTTCCAGTTCTTGTTCCAGGTTGAACACTGTTTGTTTGCTACGTAACTTTTTAGCTGAGCCTACAGCTATTTTATTTTTACCTTTGGCTCTTCTTTCTAATACCATCACAGGGACCTCAAATTCTCTTCTCGCGGTTTTGCAAGCCATACCATCTCTAATGCCTTTTGCATTTGTTCTTCAGGTCTCTTTGGCGATTAGTTTTACGTTTATAAATTCTCGGCATGATCTGTAAACAAAAACTATTAATGGGGTAAAATGATTCCGGGGATCATTTAAGACACACAGAAGGGATCATTTCACCCCAAATACCAAATTACAAAATATCGATCAAAAAAAACCTCCACATACCGCGCGCGATGATCGAACATTGCTTAAATATTAGTTAACTGCTACTAATACCCGCAAATAAAACAACATTTCAGTAAACACTTACATGTAAAAAAACGAAAGTCCAAAAACATGCTTACCTTAGATCAGAGCCACACTTTTTGATTATTTTTTAATAAAATCACGCCAAGCACACGCACCGCATTGACATTTTACAGGTAACTCGCAGGGGCGCAGGGGAACATGTTTCATGTGTATTTGAATAGATGGTACAAACTGTTTCTGATTTACGGCGGGGATCATTTGACCCTTAGGGATCGTATTACTTCACTTTCCCCTATATGATGTACCCTCAAGTAAGAAATATATACTGCAGTGGCGGCTCGTGAAATTTCAATCAGAGGAGGCGCAAGACCACGCAACCAATAAAATAATTTATTTCGAAATGAGCTTCCTGTCAGCCACTGGCATGTATTATACCATTCTACGCAAAACGAACGATTATGAACAGAATTAATAATTAAATTTAACATTGCTGGTCGAGGTATCTTAATTACTTGAGTTATGAAAATTTTATCATCGTAAGGCATTCTACTGAATTTATATTATTCAAAATAAAATCTACAGGATCTTGCGTTCACTACTTGTATTATTATTCTCACTTCTTCTTTCCGTTTCCATCTTTCTTGCTGAAATATTGGAATCTTACCCCTACATACTTTTCCGAAAAATGTCATAAAACTACAAACCACGCGCTAAAGCCGGGTTTCATAAAACTCCGACCACGGTGATAAATGAAATGTCATTATTTCTGTGCAATTTTCAGTTCATTTTTGAGGTAAACCATCGACTTAATTAAAATCAACGATTTGATTGCCCGATCAAGCTTTATAAAACCCACTGTAAAAGGATAAAGGATTAATACTTCGTTAATAAAAAGGGAGGAAATCAAAACAACAGCTGATCTCCATCCACAATGATCGGGGTTGATTCGGGCCGATCGGACGCCAGTTTCGGCTAAGCTCGTTCGCCTAGAAGCTGCGGTGGAGACGGGCCTCCGGTCACGTGATCTACAGCTTGAATTTAAGTGGTTCCCGCACCGTTCACTTGAAGAAGTTTGAAATGTTACAGGCTACGAATCTCGACTCGTGGAGGCGAGCCTCCTCCGCTAAGAGGTTTGCCTGCTATATACGTTAAGTATAGAGCAGGCAAACCGCAACACAAAATACGTATAATACGTATTTTGTGTTGCGGATAATGTATGAATGTTTTAGATCGCTGAATAATAAACAAATGTTATTAATTTGATATTTGGATAGTAGATAGAATAATGGATATAATACAGATATAGAAACGTTATTATTTTTCATTTGAACTTGAATTTAAAATTGAATAAAATGCATCGAAATTAGGGGAGGCCCGGCCTCCTCTGCCTCCCCTGAGGAGCCGCCACTGATATATAGAATAAGAAATTTTTACATACTTATTCCATTTTTCGAATAATTTCCAGAATATAATTCCGATCGTGCTGATAGTTTGCATTCATATAATTAGGATAAATCAAGTCCTATACAAATTTTTGAGCAAATAGTATTATTGTTCCACCAATTAACGAGTGCTCGAAAGTTAAAAGTACCTGCTCAATGCTTTTCTTAAATTTTGTTGTACTTCTATTCGTAACGATGTCAAACGTGGCGTCAAATTATGGAGCATATATTATTCAGTCAAGCTTTTTTCCATTTCAACTAATCAGTAAAAAAAAGTTCAGGAATTGTTATTTTCATTGAAAATAATAAGCGATAATTTTTGTTGAATAATGAATAGCCATCTATCAAGCAACGGATACTCGAGAAATATTCAGATTTAAATTCCAGTATATTAGTGAACGATATTCTATCCTTTTTGGAATGAATATAACAATATTATATGGTTTTCTAGCAATAAAAAAATGCGTTGAATATTTCCTGGAGAGTTATACATCGGAATCTGGAAATATTATCATGTACAGTCGTGAAAACATTGATATTCCTTCTACAAGATTGAACGGACAAAAATCAATTAAACCTGTTCCTGAACATAATTTCTATGTCATCGAAAATACTGAAGACGCCCATACGAAATCACTCATTGATAGTTTAATAGGTGCTGACCATTTAAATCCAAGAGCAAGATTTTTGGTTTTGACAATGGAAATGAATGAACAAATGCTGAATTGGCTTTACCGTAAATACGTGTTCAACATAGCATTCATCGATATTAAAACAGGTGAAATATATTCCTTCACTCCTTTCCAAAACACAGTTTTCAAGATATACCACAACGATATGAGAAAATAGGCTACTGCAAGGAAAATAATCATCCGACATTCTTTCATGAAGGTCCTCTTCATCTGAAGTTCTCTAGAAAATGGACTAACTCCTCAGTAAGAATTATTTATATTGAAAATAGTTTGTTCTCGAGATGTCACAATTGCAACAAGAAAGGATATATACTAGATATTGTGGATGAAATTTTTGAATATATCGGAGTTACACCTATTTATGAGAAGACGACGTCTATAAGAAATGCAGTTAGACAATATCATGGAAAATTTCCAGGATATATGATTGCTAGTGCTTTCAAGTTGGTTGTTGGTTTCCAATTTGACTATTCTTTTCCTTTTCACCAGGAAAATCTTGTCTGGGTTGTACCTTCACCAAATTTCATTCCTAGATGGCGCTATATATTCTACATATTTCCTCCAAGCATTTATTCTGCATGGTTTCTGACCATGATTTTGATAGCTTTTGTGTGGCAACTGGCACATTCGAAGGAAATCAAGATCCTTCAATTTGTATCACTTCTGCTTCAGCAGTTCTCTCCTCACCATAAATCAGAATACTGTTTTTGCTCGAAATAATTTTATTAGCGTTATTCTTGTTCTGTGTATAATATTTTTGTCGATGATGATGAACCTGCTTTTCGGTGCAAGACTACAATATCTTTTAAATGGTTTGAACTTTGAAAAGTCCATAGAAAGCTTAAAAGATTTGATTAGTAGTGAAACCGAAGTGTTCTGCGCATCGGTTTTTCTTTGTCGCTTGTGTACACTTTACGTTGTAGAATCAGGTGGTAATGCCAGTATTTGCAAACCATTGAAGGATCACACAAAGAAAGTGTGGCTTGGTGATAATGTCAATGTAGCCTTGATGATCGGGTCCGATTTGGCAAATAAATTCATAAACAAGAATTATGATGAATATACCGAAACCAGCAAATATCGGAAATTGAAACCACCTATATTTCATTTCAATTATGTCATTTTGATGAATATTGGGCATCCCCTGTTTCCAGCCTTCAATGAAGTTCTCAGAAAGTTGATCCCAAGTGGCATAATATCGAAAATGATATCGAGATATGACGAACCCAAGAGAATAATTAATGATGTTTCAACAGGAATTACGAGCCTAAATTTTGAACACATGATTTTATCAATATCTTTGTGGTTTCTGGGCATTTTATTGGGAATGATTATTTTCATCTTAGAGTACCACCTGGGGTAGATCGAACTGTTGCCCTTTTTCTATTTTATTATGTCTAGAAACACATTCGTTCAAACTCACACGACACTTTTTAAGCACTTCTTCCTAGGCAAACAGCGTGCCATAATGGTCGAATAAGTATATCTTTTCGAATTTTGTGTCAGGAGTGGTCTAAGACGTCTCAGATGGACACAAAAATACCAATTACTATTTTAATATTGGATTTATTCAATTCATTAACTTTTCTGTTCAAATGGTAAATGCATTTCGAAATGGAAACTACCGAATTGTTCGATAAAATGTATCTACAGGAAGCTTTTGAGCAGCAATTTATATCCTGAATCAAGTATCATTGGTGCTACAAGAAAATTATGAATAGCCTATGTATATAATATGTCTTTCTCCGATTAAAGCCTTCATTAGGTACAAAACTAATGATGCAAAATCAAAAGAATTCTCAATTACATAACAAGGATCTTTAGATGGTTAATATTTTCAGCATGTATGTAGGTTTTATATCACACCAATTTTGACGAGATACCAAAAGTCACTTAGAATGTATAATCTGTATTTTCCATCGAATTTTGACACTATTTCAAAAGAACTTCACTGAAATAGAGAAAATATCTTCTAAAACACGTTGCAACACTCATGTTTTCGAAACCTAACTCTGTCGTCCCTCGTTGTAGAATTCTGTATTCGATGAAGTTTGTTAATTCATAAATATGTTATTTCATGTCCGACTGAAATTAATTTTTTTCAATTGTAGGTATGGTCATCCTCAATCGCCAGTTTTGAATTTAAAGAAAAATCGGCGTACGTCATTTCATACAGGGTGAAACAAAATCTGATTTTTATCCTAACAACAATTTAACTCCACAATTTCGCTATGGCTATGAAAGTACTTTCACAGATTTAACCTTAAACTTAAAACAAGGGAAGTTTCAGCGCGACATGTTGTTCGGTATGCACCGTTTATTGGAGACGATTTCGTGCTAATTCTTTATAATGCCCGACCGCATCAACCGCATGTGGCTAGGATTGCCAGGGAGTATTTAGCAGAGGTTGATATCCAAGCATTCAACTGGCCTGCTCTAAGCCCAGATTTGAACCCAATTGGGCATGTTCGGATGCTCTTGGGAGGAAAATTCGATCTCGCGTACCAACTCCTGAAAATTTGCAGCAGCTCAGTGATGCTCTAATTGATTCAAAACCTTTAATGAGGACATGCCGAGACGAATTGCACCTGTTATCTGCACCTGGGCGGAAAACGCGTTATGTTTTTAACGTTATTTTCAGTTTGTTTTCATTAGGTCAGAATTTGTTGAAGTACTGTTGTAGCCTTAGCGAAATTTACTGTGTTACTGAAAACCCTGTATCGTCAACAATAATTGAGCTATTGTTATAAATGAAGAATTAAATAGTCAAGAGAAGATAAGTATTGATGATGAAATAAGAAATCACACGGTGGAACATCTGGACCACACCAGGGTGGTTCTTAAGTTAAGCTTATCTCTCAGATTCCAACTTTTAATGTTATCACTTCTGTTTGTTCTTCTTGTTTTTTTGTGAAATTTGTTATATACATCTATGTTTACATCATTGTAAAATTTTATAGACGTGTCATGTAGTTGTATTGATGACGATAATAAATGAATGAATGAATGAATGAAAGCTAAAAAACAGATTTTGTTTCATATGTATAAGATGACGTACGCCTAGTCTTCTTGAAATTCAAAACTGGTGATTGATTAAAGATGAACATACCTACAATTAAAAAAAAATCATCAGAATCGAACATGAAATAAACATATTTATAAATCAACAAACTTCATCGATTTTTTGAGTGGATCGATTATTTTGCCGTTCAGTGTACTATTCTTTCATTATTTCGAATTATCCTCAACTAATTGACCTTATGATTACAGAGCTATGTCTGAGTCTGACGAAAAATCGGCAAACCTACTGAACAAAAACTGGCAGATTTGAAACTAGAAAACGGCCCTGCCACTCCAGAACCATCAAAATGCGAAACTCCAAAAGCCTCTGCGAACGGATCAGGTGAAACAGCGACCTTCCAGGAAAATTTCAAAATATTTGCCAAATTCGGCGATCCTAAATCAGACGGAAAACACATAACCTTATCCAACAGTGACAAATGGATGAAACAAGCGAAAGTAATAGATGGCAAGAAGATAACAACAACAGATACAGGAATATATTTAAAAAATTGAAGAGTCAGAAGGTTGGGATTGTGGATTACAACAAATTCCTAGAAGATTTATCAAAAGCGAAAAAAGTAGAAATGCAGGAGATCAAAAGCAAAATGGCTGGTTGTGGGTCGCCAGTTCATCATGGTGTTGGAGTAAGTTGGAAGATAATATAAGATTATATAATTTCTTATGTAATGTGTAATTATCTACTTTGACGATATAATGAACAGATAACACTCGCTTTCAAAAGTCCGGCACCTCATAATTTATTGAGGCTATATTATTAACTCTGAAAAAATAATGAAAGCTTCACATACAGGGTGTTCTGATTTGTTTCCGACAAACTGAAATGGGTGATAGATCACATAATTTTAAGCAAAAAAGTTCCTATGAACATGGGTCCGAAAATGCTTCGTTTCCGAGATACGTGGTGTTGAAGTTGAAAAAATAATTCGCGTTTTCTTTAATATGTTTTGACACACAAATTCGAATTTGTGGTCAATTTGATTCTATTTTCTAGAGGGCGCCACCGGCAACCATTTAACCCATGTAAACCGTTGCAACTTCTTTGTGCTACCCTGTACACCGTTTTGGAATAAAAAAATCGATTCTCTCATCCTTTTCACTCGCTGAGTAATCGTTTCAGAGTAAAATGCATTTAAAACCAAAGGGTCCCAAAACTTCTCCGAAAATTATTCCCATTCAAATATTTAATTTAAATTCATTTTGAAATTTTCTAAGGTGAAACGCATGCGGATTTTCTATTGCCCACTAATAAGTAGAAGTGATATGCTATGTAATTGTTGTTTTTAAGTGTTCTGAATATTCTGTTTCCTGAAATATTGAGTTGTTGGGATGCATTACGAATACTGAGTTTTTTATTTTGTTCGAAGGTACCAACTTTCATGCAATTATTTGGAATCGGTCGAAAGATATTAAAGAAAACCCTGTATCTCGGAAACGAAGCATTTTCGGATCCATGTTCATAGGAACTTTTTGCTTAAAATGATGTGATCTATCACCCATTTCAGTTTGTCGGAAACAAATCAGAACACCCTGTATATGCTCTATGGGATTCATGAATCGTCCATAAAGATGAATTGAGGCCCTAATTCATTAATGGGTATAATAACAGGATTTATGATGTTTTCAAGGTAATATGCACCAGTCATTGTCTTTGTTATGTGAATTAGTGGCGTTCTTCTTCCAAACATTTTGCCTCCGTAAAACATTTCAGTGCCACCGCGAAAATGAGCGACTTAAGTAGCTCTCTCAGGTCTATTTCGACATCCTAGTTCCCTTCAAACTCTTAAGCGGTAGTCATCACTTACTAACCCAAACCGTAACTCCTGAGTGTCGGTACTGTCACTGACCTTTTTCTACGGGCTGATTGGGCAATATACCGATCTTCCCGAATCGTGGTAACACGACGACGACCACTTCGATATCTAATTTGCACTTCGCCAGTTTCCTCATAGCGCTAATCGATTTGCTAATCGTGGTTCGAATAATGTTCAGTCTGTTGGCTATCTGATGGCGCGAGAACCCTTCCTACAAGAGAGCAATAATTCTAGTTGTATCAAACTCAGTCAACTCGTTTCTAGGCATATTACACAGCTTTTGAACTAACCTGTGCTTAAAACAAAAAACTACTGATCCGCAGAAAGGCATCCCAATTGACAAAATCAATATTTTGAACTCATGAACATTTTGTTTTCGTAATGTTATCGTTCTATTTGAATCAACAAGTTCCCTTTATTTGTCAGTATGTTATAAATCTTGATTATTTTATCTCCACTACAAGGGGGGGTGCTAAATTTTTGAAAGTGCGTGTATTTCACCTTATAGTTATAAAGATGATAATAATTAATACAAATGCATTAATTGTATATTTTCAGGCAGTAAAAGCTACCAGTACTGTTGAACGACTTACTGACACATCAAAGTATACAGGATCACATAAACAACGATTCGATGACACAGGCAAAGGAAAAGGAATAACCGGAAGAAAAGATATACCAGATGATTCAGGCTATGTTCAAGGGTTCAATAAGAAGAATTAATACTATCAGCAGTAGACCGACAATAAGAAAACTTCCTTTTCAGTTGAGCAACAATAACATGAATTTATATTATCCATGTTTCTGTTTCCCCTAAGAAAATGTGAAAGTTATATCAGATATTTGAGTATTCATATTTTTCTTTCATTGGACCAAAACATTTGAATCTTCAAAGAAAATATTTTTGTATTCCACATATTTCGATCGAGTGAACACAAAGAAGAAAGTCAGATCTTTTTTCTTAGTTGCATGCACAAATATACCTATATCAATTCATTATAAACAGTCATTACTGCATAAAACTTCTCAAGATATTTATTATGTTGCATTCTCATATATTTATAGTTGAATAAATAATACTTATTATTTTTGACATCATATGTAGTCAATGAATTAATCCTACATCCTTCTTTCTTCTTCTCTGTGCGGTGCCTTACCGGCCGAACTGAGGCCTAGTGGCTCATTGTTCATCCGCATCGTTCCATAGAGACTCAGCTCCTCAGACACGAAGACAGAAACGTCGCGAGCCTGCCAGGAGTGGTCCTTCTCACCATAGGAATAGAAGGTGTTTGATTTCCTAGGTGTGTTGACCTTAACTCAGTAAGGTTTCCACAAAATATGCTCAACCGTTTCATCAGTACTCCTGCACCACCGGCATAGGGAGCAGCTCGTCAATCCCACTCTCTTCAAATGCTTGTTAAACAGGTGACCAGTCACTGCACCAGTCACCAGACCGAGTTGTTTCCTCTCCAGCAACAGAAGCCTGTTGACCTCAGATCGCGAGGACGGTCTCTCAATGAGAATCCTCGACCACCTCAGGCTCACCCCTACGCTCCATTCCGAGGAAAATTCCCTGTTCAGCCAGTTCCTGAAGAAACTTCTAACAGATGTGCGACAGATTGGCAGCGAAGGCTTCGGACCAACAAATGCTAATCCGGCTCCTCGCCTAGCCAGTTCATCTGCCTTGACGTTACCAGGTATATCCGCATGAGCCGGACACCAGATCACTTTCAAAAAGTTATCAGAGCCCAGCCCACGCAGAGCTTTCCTGCATTCTTCTACCAAAAGAGAATCAACTCTAACATCGGATAGAGATTTCAGAGTTCCCTGGCTGTCGCAACATATATAAATGTGCTGGCCAGAGTATCCCCTGCGAATATTTCCCAGTGCGCATGCAAGAACCGCAAATAGCTCAGCCTGCACAATGAAACAGTCCTTCCCCAGAGGGATAGCCTGATTGAAGTGAGGACCCACGATTCCGGCCCCAGACCCTGTTGCTGTGACAGAGCCATCAGTGAACCAGGTGGGACCCTCTGGACTAAGAAGCATATTTGATGAAGACCATAGGTCTCTGTCGGGAACAATTACCCTGTAGGGTTCGTCGAAGTAGAACTTAGTGCCCGCGCGGTCACCTCTTTGGAGAAGGGGAGCGTGAGCATCCTTAACCATTTTGAGGGCCCTTGCGTGCCCAGTGAAGAGTCCTCCATCGTGCCATTGTCCCCGTTCCCAGATTCCTAGAGCTGTCTTCACAGCCACCTCCTTCACAACTAGGTGCAAAGGAGGGAGACCCAGCAGACATTCCATCCCTGCTGTAGGGGTAGACCTCAGAGCGCCTGTAATACTTAAACAAGCTTTCCTCTGGCATTTAGTCATAATGTTCTACATCCTTTCAATCTGAAAATAAATTTTACAATAATAGAAACTCGTCTTCGACAGTTTGTCTTCAACAACTTGTCTTCCACAGTTTGTCTTCGACGACTCGTCTTCGACAACTTGTCTCCAATAGTTTGTCTTCGACAACTTGTCTTCTACAGTTTGTTTTCGACAACTCTTCTTCAACAGTTTAGTTTGTCTTTGACAAAAAGTCTTCGACTTCTTCGTCTTTGAATATTGATTGGGGTAGTGTGGGTCTCTCTTTCATTAGAAAATAAAACATCATTTTACTTTTACTGCATCTTCACTTTATTTAGTAGATATATATTCATTAAGGAAACGAATAACTTTATTACATCAATTCAAATTATATCGTTCAAGATACTACTTTAGTTATCAAAATATACAATTTCATAACAATATAACTGAATATAAAATATATATGTGCTTAATCAACAATTAATATCGGGTGTTTTGCCACCTTGTGCTTATATGATATCCAAGGATTAAACCTATCAACAGAAAATAAGGCAGTTTTTGAAGTCGTTATCAAAATTGTAAACATATCTAAATATAGGTTAGTTGTGTTTGAAAGTGCTTTCAAGATAGGTCCTAAGATCGATGTTATGAAGAATCTTTGGTTATTCGTTGAGAATTGTGGTTCGAACGATAGCTTCGGCAACAGCGTAAGGATCACAATTCGAAGCTGGTCTTCTGTCCTCCAGATAACCTTTTCTATCTTCGGCGCAACCACGAGGAATGCGTATACTGGCTCCGCGGTTAGCAACACCTGCAAAATATTCATTATGTAGAAAAATTAAGTCAATTATACTAGTTTAGTTTAAAAAGGGGGTTCAGTTCACTGCGATCTCAAGGTCTATTGTTTCCCCTTACAGAGCTGTTCTGACCATACCCTCACAGCTCGCCTTCCAGTTCCAGAGATCTGATAAAATCCAATATCTGCGAAGGCTTCAACGAGGCTAGTTCCTCACTCTTGCAAGTTTCTCGACCAAGGCATTTTCTCCTTAGGCTCGCAATGCCAAAGCATTCCGTGACTAGGTGAATGGGGGTTTCTTCCTCCTCCCCACCGAACTTACACTCGTCAGTGTCCGATAGTCCCATCCTCAACAGGTGCTTCCTGAGGCGACAGTGTCCTGTGAGAAAGCCAGTGAGGAGGTGTAATTGTTTCTTAATAAGATCCAAATATCTTTTGGATCTTGATGTTTCAAAGTTCCGAAAGAACTTAGAGGAATGATCCATCCCTGGGAGATTCCGCCAGAGTTTTTCCCTCTTGGCTTTCTCCTTCTCCAGAAACTCCTTATAGGTACATTTACCTATACCACAGAAGGTTCTGGGTCAATGAGTGTCATTCGTGCGTCCTCTTGGGCAAGTGTATTGCATCTTCGTTTCCTTTGATTCCCGAATGGCCAGGAACCCAGATTAAAAAGACCTTATTTTTCTTGCCTACCTTATTGAGTTTATTTCGGCACTCCCAGATCATTTTTGAGTCGATGACGTAGGAGCTCAGTGCTTTAATAGCAGCTTGGCTATCTGAGTGTATGGCTATATCGCACTTCTGATTGTTTCTTTCTAGATTTATATCTAGACATCTTTCGATAGCTAATATTTCCGCTTGAAAGACGGTCATACAGGAGCCTAGCGACAGTGCACACTTGGTACTTAGCCCGTATAAACCAGCGCCAGCTCCTGTAGAAGTTTTTGGAACCATCTGTATACCATTTTACGGTATTTTCTTTGAGGTTATAGTCGGTGTATTCCCTTTCCCATTCCTCTCTTTTACTTAGCATTTATACTAACTGATAAAGAAACTGCTGCACCCAGAGGGAGCTGTTAAAACTGAAAAAAATTTCGATAAAAAATAGATAGTATAGCATGGTTGAGCGTCACCGGCAACGATTAGAGCCCAAACAACACACTCACATCTAAATGACATCTAATAGATATTAAAAGTGATCTGCAGCCATCTTGCTCTGAAATCTGATTGAAATAAGATTATCTAATTGAGATGTTTTCTATACATAACGTCTAGAAAATCCTTTAGATGCATTATCTAAGACCTGAAAAATATTTTATATCCTGCAGATATCCAAAAATTTATAGCTTTTTGATCACACCTCCAAAAGCCGTATATTAAATATCGAAGTTTTAAAATCGTGGAGGAGGTATTTTATTTAACGTTTAATGGACATCTTTTGTATTTACGTCTATTAGACATCAACATTTGGCTCTTTTTTGTCATCTAAAATACATCAATAAAACATCTAACTCATATGGTCGTAAAACAGTAGATTGATTGACATTTTTTAGATATATACTGTATATATTGTCTTTAAACGTACGGTTTTGTATGTCTCAAATATGTCGATAATTGTATTTCAATTCGACCACACGTTTTTGAAATGTTTATAAGACATCTAATTGATACTATCGAAAAAATAATAATGTTTCGACGTATAATAGATATGCCATGCCACATTCATCGAAATAAGACATCATTATTCGACAATATTTGGTCATCTAGAATACATAAATAAAATATCTAACTTTAAACGTCAAAGAATTGTGAATTGATTTTCATCCTTAAGAACTATTATTTATATAAAGTCTCCCAACCAAAGATTATGAATGTTTTTAAGATTTCGATAGAAATATTGCATTTCGACTATATATGTTTTCAAAATGTTTATAGAATATCCATTTCATGCAATAGAGAAGTGAGCAATTTTTTGATGTTTTTCAGATATGCTATGCAACAATTTTAATACCAAAAACCATATTGAAAATGATAATTTATTTAGGTATGAATTCGACTAGCAGATACGCATAGACATACAGGTTGTTTTTAAATTCATGCCACAAAATTAAGCATGTGAAATTTAAGATGAGTCTTCTCTACAACAAAATTTTCTCAGCCATCCCTTTTCGAGATATCACCCCTAAAAGGTAGTCACAAAAAAATCCTTGAACTTGCACGGCAATCCATGACACGTAAACTGCGTTCACATAATTTGGCTGGAGGTTGTCTTTTCCAGCATTCAGCATTCATTATGAAGCGTATGACATTTTAAATATTTCCTACCCAACTTAATAAAAAAAATATGAATTATGGTCCTTTTCATTCTCTTCAACTATTGGATGAAATGGAGTAAGGACCCTCAATTTTTATGCTAGAGGGTTTTTTGTTTTCTTAAATAAGTACTTAAACGAAGATTTATTGAGTTTTCCACGAAAATGCTCATTTTTTCCGTTGTTTTATGATACTGGAAACAACAAACATTTTCAATGATTGAAATAGACACGGGGTCTTTTTATGAATGAAAACATTCCATCTTTTTGTTTCTCGTATCATGTTTCTTTGGTGTGCGGCCTGATAAAGAGCTATACCGGCTGTCAACGGAATATGGAAACACGGTATATAAGGTATCGACTTCGTTTTTTTTTTATTCAAGAAAGAGAAGATTTTTGAAGTACATTGGTTATACCGGAAATGATTTTTTTCAAATGGCGCAGTAGGTGTATTTCTTCATATTTTTATTGTAAATATCGATTTCAGTACGAATATGTGTCACTTGTTAATATATAAGTTTAGTATTAGTGATTTTTTTTTAATTATTTCAGTTTCGTCCTAGATGAGTGAAAATGTCATCGTTGAATTTTCATTCTAACATCAGGGAAAAATTTACTCACCCCAAAAAAAGTCTAAGATTGCCTAGTTTTATCAGCCTGCAATATATTCGGAATGTTAATCTTTTTCTTCAGATGTAAATGCCTTGGAAAAAAGTATTATTAGAAAGGCCTTTTTTCTGCTCAATTCGATACATAATAGATAAAAATCGAATTAATAATTATGAAGATACAATACTCTAAAGCTGGCAATTTGGTCAGGTGACGCATATTGTGCTCTGGAAGTAAGATATAAATACAAATTCTAATATTTCGGTACGACCGGAAGTACTTACAAACAATAAATCTAAGTTAAATTTGAAAAAACGAAATCGATAACTTGAATACCACCTATTGAAATATGAGCGTTTTTCCATATTCCGTTAATAAAATAAATATAAAATGAAAAATAGGTGATCTATGCGATCACGATGAGCGAACTCCTATATCGGGCTCGGTCACGTGGTTACGAACCGCCGAACCGCCAAATGTTAAAATTCAAAGGGATAGCGGGTAGGGTTATAGACAGAAAGACATTCGAACTTGATCATTTCGTTAGAACAGTGCTTCGTCAAAAGGTCAAGTCGAATATCGAGTGATTGTTTTTGCTTTAGCCTTAGTGAATATACTATTTAGTGATTAGTGCTGTCACAATTAAAGAAGGTGAGTGCAAATGTTGCTTATGGTACCTAGTTCTAGTAAGTACAATTTCTCCATAATATAGCTTTTCAAACGTAGCTGGTTCAGGTCTGGGCTCACTGTTATAAAAATGAGATTTATTTATAATTTTCAAAAACGAATCTGCATCTTTGGATAGAAGCAAAATAGGTATTATGAAAATATCTTTTACAGATGGATCATCTATTAAGATCTATTGAATGATGTTTTTAGATAACCGTTCAAAAGTGAACATTATGTAATGTTGAATTATATAGGAACCTACTATTCCCGGTGTAGTACCTAAACTGTGTTCCTCCGAATAATGTGGTGGCACTAAGATATGCTAATTAATATAAAATTGGAGATTTGTTATCTTTCATGGTCCGATGATCTAGAAAAGTCGATTGAATGATATCTTTCAGATAACTAACTAACACTAGTGATTAACTTTTGATTAGGTACTACTTCCTGTAAATTATACCTATAACATTTGTTCTACTGGAGAATATGTTGATTAATTATTGTAAATTAGATAGGTATATTGTAAGTAGAAATTTGAAACCTTTCATAGAATGATCATCTGAAGCAGTCTATCGAATGATATCTTTTGAATAACCGTTCTATTGAACTGTATGTCTGTTATCACTATTCTGAATACTCTGTTTATTTAGATATTATCCCAGGTACCAGGTACCTGAAATCCGCTCTTTTTAAAAATATGTTTATAATTTACACGATGATCGGTTTTGGAATCTTTCTTTCAAATATTTAAGGATAAATATTTCAAGATCATCTGAAATTTCAAATTATAGAATTTCATAATTTGCGTTGGGGATTTCGTAGGGCTCAAATTGTTACAGTATCTATTATAAAATTAATATTTTTCTGAATAAACTTGGTAGGTTTATCATCAAAGAAGTCACTTGATAGACCTCTTTGAGATATTGATTTAGTAATGAATAATACTCAACCACTCGACTTGAAAAACTTGCTGAAAAATATTATCATTAGTCAAAAAGTCGAGCACAAAATAGATTCAATCAGGATTTGAAGAATAATTGAATGTCTTGAGCTTGAAACCTTCGAGAAAATGTTAAGATGTTTTTCAGATCATCTTAGATGAATTATAGCAGAAGGTATAAGCGTTTTCCATTTCTATTTAGAATGTTTTTTTTCAGCTATCGTTTCAAAAATGATATTTATTCAATATACAATGTCAAAAAATTAGCATTTATATAAAATATAGATTTAATTAACAATTTTGCAATTTATCGATTTTGGAATTATCAATTGACATTTGTTGATCACCTTGAATTCAAAATATCATTTATTATCTTCCTGATGTTGTATTCGAAGGTCATATCATTACGAATAAGTCGAAATCTCAAAAAAAGAAATTTTCATAGCAAGCCTTGAATCCTCTGGAAAAATATGAGTGAGAAGCCTAATTCATTCACTAATTTTTCCATGTCTAAAAGATTTTTCGACAACTTAAGCATTTACAAAAAAATATAAACAAATGTATTCCAAGCTCTTATTAAATAGCATTTTATTGAACAACAGCCAACAAAATTAAAATGCATCGAAATTGTTTTCTCGTGAATGATTGAGTTTTCGAAAAGAATTGTAGAAATAAAAGAGTAAGTATATGGCTTTTCAGCCATATTTCTTTTTAAGTAAAATTCTCATAAAAAAAGTTGTGAAAAAAATTGTTTCCGTTAATCTTGGGAAGGGTGTAACCTTCATTTTCACCATAGCATCACCTCTCAAATTTTCTCGGTGTTACCCTGTATTCATAAACTTTCAATTATTTCTATTTCTCAGAAAAAAAAACTGAACGCAATATAAAAGTACATTTTATCGTTTGAAAAAATTGTTTTTATAATTTTCTGCAAAACTTTGATATTCTTTTGTTCTCTGTTGTGATTGTTTTTCAAAGTTGTACTTAATTGTGAAAAAAAATCACTTATTTTGATTTGTGTTGGTTCCAGAGGCTGTTTATAATCTGTTCGAGAGTGAAATCCTGGCAGATCTCAATGATACGACATAATAAGGCAATTCAAGACTGGTTACGCCTTGCAAACCAACGATACGAATATGAGAAAACGAAGAGCAAATCCTCACAAAGTTGCCTATGACATTTTTATTTATTTTTTTAATTGAACAAATTGTCTCGACTACATTGGTCATTGACACAATTTATATTTTTGATACATTTGAATTGTGTTTATTTATGTTTTTATATTATGAATATACCTATTTATTTTTTCATATCAGAACTTGTTTTTGCTTTCCTAACTGCTATGAGAGATTTCAACTGTGTAGATAAAATATATTATATCTGATAATTTGCAGGGCCGCACACCACAGAAACATGAAAGGAGAAGCATGAAACAGTTTTCATTGATAAAATAAGACTCGAGGTGTTTTTATGAATGAAAATGCATACTTTTGAAGTCTCTCACCAAATCTCCTTAGGATAAACATGATCTTGAATCTAGCAAATGTCAATTTTCTTTGAATTTTTTTACCATACAACCCTTCTCCGAAAAATCTGATGGAATAAATCAGTACCAGGTCTTAAATATGACGTCTTTCAAATCATTATATCGTGCGTTCAAAAAAATTCGTGGAATATTATTTATTAAAATTGTTGGTGATATTGTACACGTATATTAGATGAAATAAGATGAACCTTTGTTTAATGTCCCTAAAAAGTCTTTGCATTGTATAATTTTTGACATCTCACTATTGTCAATTCCAAAACAATATTGATAACGTGCGTTCAAAAAAATTCGTGGTCAAGTGAGCTGTGGATTCTATTTTTCCTGAGAGTCTATTGCTGAGTTGCAGGAACGTCCATTAAAATTTAAAGGTCCATTAAACCCTTAATCCTCCATTAGTTCCTTGTAATAATGGAGGATTAAGAGTTTAATGGACCTTTAAATTTTAATGGACGTTCCTGCAACTCAGCATATGAGGAGAAAAATAGAATCCACAGCTTACTTGACCACGAATTGTTTTGAACGCACGTTATCAATATTGTTTTGGAATTGACAATAGTAAGATGTCAAAAATTATACAATGCAAAGACTTTTTAGGGACACTGAACAAAGGTTCATCTTATTTCATCTAATATACGTGTACAATATCACCAACAATTTTCATAAATAATATTCCGCTTAATAGACGTCCAATTTCGATCATGACGGCGATGCTCCAAAAAACATCTACTATGTTATATATTTAAGAGGTTATGAGTGTGGATGTTTTTCGGATCATCTATATATTATCAGATTATTGATCGAGAAAAACGACAAAAATCTAATGATATATAGACATTAGAGAGTCATCACAATAACATAAATCCTAAAACATCTATTACATGTCAAACGTAATACTAAGTTAGGATAAACTAAAAAAAACAGAAATTTCACATGTTATAGAAATACTCACTTTGACGTGAAATAGATGTCTAAAAAAGTAGTATTTTTCAACGTAAATCTCGCGGACATTTTTACGTCGAATCTAGGTTAGAAATTCAATACATTTTGATGTTTTATAGATCATCTAATAATCTATTTTATATAGTCTATAAAATGTTTGAAAGATGTGTGTGTGTTGTTTGGGAGTGATGCAGGGAACTTCAACATTGGAATGTGGAATGGCATCAGGTCGTCTTTTTTGATGAATCTCGATTTTCCGAGCATTATAGTATGGAGATCTATTGCACATGCGAGTTTTTAGAATTAGCCTTCACTCAATGTAACATGACAGCGCTGCGTTAGGCCAAGTGTTGGAAGCCAAAGTTCGAAATTACAAGACTGATGATAGAGTATAAAATTTAAGGCGAAAGATCAGTAGGGTGAAGCATAAACCGTTTACGCTGCTCTTTCTGATTTTAATAACGCAGCTATTCTAGCTTCTGTCACTAAACTGACATTTAACAGTTCCGATATTATATTATATGTATATCTTATGTTACTTTACATATAATTACATCTTCAAGTCAAATTTAATTAAATATTATGTCCACTTGAAACTCACCTGCGCTGAAATCGTGAATAGAAGAGGTTTCATGTTTTCCAGTGAGACGTCTTTCGTTGTCTTTTCCTCCTTTAGGATCATAGGCCTGGATATGTCTAAGGTGATTTCTGCTCAACTTATCGATGGCTTTCTCGATTTCTCTGGAAAAAGGAATGCAATTGAAAGTCAAAATATTCAGATTGATATTATTTTTTACATTCATGTTTATTATGTTGTATACACTGGAAGTGTTACCAGTTTCAAGCCATCGATGCACCTGCCACAGTGACATCAGCTATTAAGAAATTTACCAAGGCTACGTCCGCATAAGCAGGAGGCTTGCTTAGCGCCTAGAGCCTAGCGGCTTGAATCCTGGCTACTTGCGAGAACAGATAACAAAGTAGGATACACTCTGTCCGCACTGAGAGGTGGTTTGAGTAGTGCGGCACATCGTATACATTTCAAAACGTTCGTTTTACTAAGCTACTACCACTGTGTTACTATATAGAATACTCGCTAAGCTCTAAGCGCTAAGCAAGCCTCCTGCCTATGCCGACGTAGCCTAAGTGATAAACCGTTCATATGGGATTCTCTATCATTGATAAACTACCAGGAACCAGCACCTGCCACAAATAATGGTTTGGACCGCTTTAACCACGGATGGGCGCTCCCAAATCATTTTTATTGAACCTGGCGTCAAAGTTAATTCGACATATTTTCCAGAAAGTATTCTTGAGGCTGCATTGAAGCTGTGGGCAGACAAATATTTCGGTCGCAGACCAAATCCGTTGCAACAAGACTCTGCAGCGGCTCACAAAGCGCGAGTGAACCAAGATTGGTTGAAGAACAACAATTTCAACTTTATTCTGACCACACAGTGGTTCTCAAGTTAACCAGACGCGAATCCAATGGATTCATTCTCTCTAAGTAATTTTGGAAAGCAAGGTGCGAACTGATAAATATACCAGCCTCGAGACACTGAAGAAAGCCATTGTCTGTGAGTGGGCTAAAATATCGGCAAGTAACGTTCGGGCAACTTGCGATTAGTTTTCTGACAATCTAAAGGCAGTAGTCACACTGAAAGGAGGTCATATAAGCCAAATTATGAAATTTTGATTATTTACATATAGTCTGTACATAAAATTAATTAAAATGATTTTCCTAACCGAATTTTTGGCCTTTTGAATAGGTTACACTTCAATCTCAGATGGAGAATAGTATTCTACTTTGAAAATGTAACTGTTCAAATAAGTAAACCGATGTTAAGTATAAGAGACGTTTTTAAAGTTGCGATTAGCAAGTTCACACTGCTAACAAACTGTCAATGGCAAACATAATAACTTACAAAATTCCGTTATCTTCTCTCATTGCCTTTGTAGAATAATTGGTATGGCATCCAGCTCCATTCCAATCTCCTTCCATTGGTTTGGGGTCAAAAGTAATAACTACTCCAAAATCTTCAGCAACTCTGTGTAGAATGTATCTGGACATCCAAAGTTCATCTCCAATTGAAATTCCTTCACAAGGTCCAACCTGATATTCCCACTGAAAAAAAAGGATTGAAACTTTTTCTATTTTTCTAAAATTCATTGCAGTTCGAATACAGTTTCCCTCAATCCAATTACCTATCATTATCAGCTCGGCATAATTATCATTAAAATATTTCTGCTAAATTGGATAATAAAAACTGAAAATTGATAAATCGCATTGATGTAAACAGAGGTTCAACTAGCGAAATTACTTCAGGAAGTTCCTTGAAAAAACTTTTTTCCTGTCGATATTTACCTTTTCAATTTTATAATGGGAAAAGTTCTCTTTATTTCGGAGCAATGATTTCGGATTTGACACCTGAATCATTCTGATATGCTCGCCCTTATACCTAATGGTGTTTTCATTCTAGGACCTATTGCTGCTTACTGTTATAACTGGCAAATAAATATTTACATCGGAAAATGTAGGCAACCCTACGCTTACATATTCTTTAGACTTCGACCTAAAGTGTTTGGTTTTTTCAGCCAACCTATTTTCTTCAATTTTCAACATATTGAATTATCTACCAAATATTTTTTATCCATTGTACAGATTCTACTTGGGATCTTAGACTAACATTCTAACTTACATATAGCGTTTTCGGAAACTTACTCGATCACTAACCCGGGTTACAAATTGACAGCAATTGAACTGTTTATCCGTCAATTTGTAACCCGAGTAAGCTTCCGAAAACGCCAATTCAGTCCATTCACAAAAGTTTGAGCCGTCGGTTGGCCATGGAAATTTGGCATATTCCACTGTGTATATTAAAATTTTAGGTTATGTTGTTTATTTTATTACCAGATTGATACACACTAATGTTATCAATATTGCATAGAGTTCTCTGATAACTCGCAAGCTCGTCGAACGAGGCCGGGTACATTCGGCAACGTTGACTTTATTTTGCGTTATGACAGCAAATACTGCCAACTTCAGATAAACAAACAAACGCCAAATATGCGCTCAAACTTTCGTGAACGAACTATAGTTACTACCGATTTCTTGTCTTAGCCTTTGATATCTATATTATTTCCAATTGATTTGAGGGAAATGTTGAAAGTTTCGATGAATATTTGGATAATTTTATGAAGTTTTCCCAGTAGAACGCTCGATTATGGTGATGGTGAAATGGGCACACTTAACACAGCTCGAACAAAATATTATACTATCTTTCATCACTTCAATACGGTATCCAGGTTTAATTTAATTTTTCATACCGTTGCTTACCTGAGCAGGCATAACCTCAGCGTTGGTTCCAGATACGTTGATACCGGCATAGAGACATGCACGATAGTGAGCTTCGACAATGTCACGAGCGTAGACCTTATCAGCTCCAACTCCACAGTAGTATGGTCCTTGAGGTCCTGGGAAACCGTTCTTTGGCCAACCCAGTGGTCTTTTGTCCATATCGAGCATGGTGTATTCTTGCTCTATTCCAAACCAAGGTTTTGAATCTTTTGCTGCTTCCATGGCTTGAACACAAGTGTGGCGCTTGTTGGTTTCTAACGAAATACGAGAGAAATTGTTATTTTTTTGTGAATCTATAACTTTCTTAGGCATATGGCATAGACATAAGCCGTTCTCATATGAGAACGGCTTCAGGTCTGCGCAATTGAAATTTAGTCGGTGCTATCTGATGATAGCACAGACATATTAGCCTCGTTTACACGTACACTCCGAACCGACGCTCCTGTAGCGTCGCTTCGATGCGGCACTCCGGAACGGCATTCCAGGAGCGTGAGGATTGATGCGTGGTCGTCAAATGGAGCAACACTTTTGGATCGCGCATCGATGCGGCAGATTTTACTGTACGCTCCAAAACTCTCCGTGTGAATGCAAAATACAACAGTTTTGGAGTGGAGCGTGGAATTTCCGCTGTGGCGGAAACTCCACGTTCCGTGCTCTCTTATAAATACCAGTCAGTTGATTCGAATACCCGTAAGTGGACAGTGTGGTGAACATGAATTCGAGAAAAAGGAAGGCTATTGCTTGTTTAGACCTGTATGTCATCAATGAAGATGAGAAGAAAACTCCTCGGAAAATTTGGGTTAAGCAGTGGAGGTTGAATAGAGAGCGTTTTGGTCATATACCTCTATTAAGGGAACTCCGAGAAAATTATCCAGAAGACTACAGAAATTACTTAAGAATGGATGACATAACTTTTTATAAACACGGAAAGCTTTTGTACATGTTCATAAATAATTCTGAATTATCCCTATTCCTCATTGTGTATGTAGGTACTGGTGAAAATGAGCCGAATTCAAGTTTATAAACATAAATAAACATTTCCAACTGCGAAAATTCGAGAGAACGATAAACATCTTCTGCTACATATCTCGGTAGATCGGAGTGTGCGTGAGAATACGACGTTGATATCACAAACCAGCACATCTGGCACGTCGCATCAAATCGACACTTTTGGACTCACGATGGTCTAGCATTCACACGCACAAGATTGGAGTTAAAAAATGGAGCGAACGCTCCAAAACTGCCAGGATAACTGTTCGTCTAAACGGGCCTAATGACTGAATGGACCTGAATATTCTGGGAACTCACTGAAGAATATCCCCGATAAACTGTAAGGATTTTATTCATAGTCAACCCAAAACTCAAGGTGAGGGTCTAAGTGTAGTTTAGTTTGAAAAGGAGTTACAATTCACTGCGACCTCAAGGTCTATTGTGCCTCCTCACACAGCTGTTCTGACCAAACCCCTTACAGCTCGCCTTCCAGTTTCAGAGATCTAATGAAATCTAATATCTGTGAAGGCTTCAACGAGGCTAGTTCCTCACTCTTACAAGTTTCTCGCTCAAGGCATTCTCTCCTTAGGCTCGCAATGCCAAGGCATTCCGTGACTAGTTGAATGGGGGTTTCTTCCTCCTCCCACAGAACCTACACTCGTCAGTGTCCGATAATCCCATCCTCAACAGGTGCTTCCTGAGGTGACAGTGTCCTGTAACAAAGCCAGTAAGGAGTTGTAATTGCTTCTTACGAAGATCCAGATACCTTTTGGATCTTGCTGTTTCAAAGTTCCGAAGGAACTCAGTGGAATGATCCATCCCTGGGAGATTCCGCCAGAGTTTTTTCCTCTCGGCTTTCTCCTTCTCCAGAAACTCCTTCTTATAGGTACATTTACCTATACCACAGAAGGGTTCGTGCGCCCTCTTTGGCAAGTGTATTGGCCTCTTCGTTTCCTCTGATTCCCGAGTGGCCGGGAACCCAGATTAGAAAGACGTTATTTTCTTGCCTACCTCATTGAGTTTGTTCCGGCACTCCCAGATCATTTTAGAGTCGATGTAAAGTGTAACTTAAGTAAGGGCTACTCTGCACTCATCCTTAACGCCCATTCCATAAAGCCTACTTCAAAGCATCCTTACGCGAGTGAATGTCTTGTTGAAAAGTAGACTTGGCAACGCCGATAAATGACGAATATGCTCGGCGATACGCATTTCTTCAATTCAATTCCCAGGAATATTCATATCTAATAATTGTTTCCACAAGTTTTATTGGATTATCTTCCTGTTATTTCCAGGGGTGTATCCTTAGGATGGCAAAATAACTGGGGATCTTTCGGTACATACTCTTTTTGAACATTTGAAGCCTCATATCGAAAAAGAGGAGGAATAAATTCAAATTCTGCATTTTTGTTTAGTTATTAAAGTTCAACAGGCATAATATACAGGGTGTCCCGAAATTAGACCAACAAACTTCTAGTGGACATTATAGATCAAATTTTAAGACAGATTCGACCCAAATCATATAATGCAAAATTTCTTCGTTAGGGAGCTAGTGCCCTTTGAAGATGACGTCCACTTTTTGCCACATATTCGCAAAACATGAATGCAAATAATTGATATCGAAATTTTTGACGAGAGAAGATGATCTTTGTTTGATAGAATTGATTTATATCTTCAACCTAACCATTATCAAGTGAAAATAAATTCAAAACAAAAGTGAACATTGAGTACTTAGTGAAAAGAGAGAAAATTTCAAATCTATTTTTTTCAGAAATGGTGCATCTGGGCGTTATTATACAAGAGCATCTTTTTTCAAGAAAAAACATCAGAGTTTATGAATATGACGTAAATCTCGCGAAATAATGAAAGTTAAAAAAGTTTCAACTAAAAATACCCTTCGCCCCCCCCCCTAATGTACGATTGTGCTTGACATGAAAGAAATGCACTCAATATAATCGATGCGTATTTTTATATTAGCCAATGTGTAAATTTCCAGCACTTTATGTGAATCTTTTTTGCGAATATGTGGCAAAAAGTGTGGACAGGACGTCATCTTCAAAGGGCACTAGCTCCTTAACGAAGCAATTTTGCATTATATGATTTGGGTCGAATCTGTCTAAAATACGATCTATAATGTCCACTATAAGTTTGTCGGTCTAATTACGGGACACCCCGTATGTGTTTTTCAGTTGAGAAAAAGTAGTGAAAGTGAATTTCTGTATAAACTTTGGAGAAAATAGTGTTCAACAATTGTTCATTAATTCATAAATAATTTTCAAAAATAAACATACCGCATGGCTTCTTGTTGTATTTGTAGGTTTCACAAAGGACCAATTTGTTGTTCCCCCTGAGGAAGGGATCCTTGAAAATGGCTACAGGATAAAGATATACGTCAGAATTGTGACCTTCAGCTTGACCTGTTGAGCTACCGTCAAAATTCCAGATTGGCAATTCTGAAAAATATAAGTACGTTAAACTTTGTTGAATTACGTCATGAGTAATCTCACATTGAACTTCATTTCATATATCTTTAGTAATAAATATGTAAGAATTGCATCACTACAGCATGGATACGTCTTTTTTGATCCAATGAAGTAAGATGTGTTTATGAAAAACATCATCAAATTATTTTAGAAAATAGGTAATTAATGATGACAATTAATCTCTTTGACAAATTATCTTAATATGGATGATAATTTCGAAAGGTCGCTAAGAAATTAGATAACCACAGTGAACATAGATATCTCCTTCAATTATAACTCAAAACATATCTAATTTCAATTAACTTTTCCCATCTTTATCTTAACCAGTATACATTGAGAAGATAAAAAAAATACTGAAAAAATACATCATGCCTAAACTATGTCATATGAAGAATGAAAAGTATACATTTCATAACAATTGAGATTCAAGAAGTATAAAAACTTATGCTCACAATTAACGCTTTAGTCTATGATATAATTTCGTTACTTCAACATAAAGTTCAAGAAAAAATAGATATTTTGAAGAGGATATTGAGAACATACGCACAAAACTGAAATGAATAAATGAAATGAAATTCATTCGGTCTTCTCAATTCCTAGAGATGTTGAAATAAAAGCCGAAAATTTACAACAGTAGAGGAAATTCCACTAAGCATTTAATTATAAAATGTTATAAATTTTTTATTGTCTGTCTCTTAAATTTTTTCTCTACCTTCAGATACTTCTTCGAATCATTCTCTTCAGATTGAAAATTGTTCTATTTTATTTGGGAAAAAAATATAAAATCGGCAATAAAATGTTTTCTTCCTCATTTCTTCACAAAAGTGCATAAAAGTAGAGTACTTGGTTACGTGAAAACTGTGTAACAAGTCATAGGTTTTTCGTCTATAAGAATATCTGATCTGATCTGCTGAAATATTTGCCAGTTTAATCATATAACTGCTGTTTTTGAATGAATTCTTAGAAAAACAGATCGAGAACTGAAAAATTCGTAGTGACAGGTGCTTGGGCAGGATTTTTGATCAGCCTATTCACGCTAGAAATCTACAGAACAGTCGATCACTGCAGAATCAAACTTGGCATATCCTACTTTGAAGTCATAAAATTATTATCTCCATGAGATTTGGCACAAATTTACTGTGCTCATCTAAATATCAATTTTATCCGACCTCAAGTCGGTATTAAATTTCAAATGACTGTAACTCCAGATGTTGAAATGAAAATCTTGATGATGGAGAACATTTATCGAATTATTCAGACTATTTCCCATCATTTTTGAAACTTATATTCAACGTTTTGGACAGCTTTCGCTAGCGATCGTCAAGAAAACCATAAAACTTGCAAGAAAAACAACTTTCGTCACAAAGAGTGAGGAAAGTTGCAAGTTTGAAGTGTTTTTCTGACGATGAGTGGCAATGCTAGCCAATAGTGGAATGAAAGAAGCAAAAATAATGGGCCAAATAATATTTCCATATAAATTTAGTACTACAATATAGATTATTGGAATAACGTCGGAATAGTTTTCCCTGTAGGGTACATTAAGGCCTCGAAAACTGATAATGGAGGAATCGAAGCGAGAGTGTACAGGGTGGCCAGAATTGACCATCCCAACTACAACTTTTGAACCCTATGGGATAGAGAAAAATGAATGACACATTGCGTTTATATTTTATCGATAATTTTGATCTTTTTGATCTCCGTTCCTGTTTGTGCTATAAACTTTAAAGAAAAACATTCTACGGACTGATAGGTATCCAGTGACTTCATCTGATTTTTGCTGAGGGGTTGCCATCCTGGTTTATTACATAAACTTTTTTCTCTTTTTCCCGTGAATTATCGCTTACAGAATAAAGACATCTGTCGCTTTTGCCAAGAAGATACAGATTTGCTTTTCAACTAGAAAAAACCTGCGACACCGTGTTTCGTATTTCCCTAGGTCAAGGTGATGCGAAATCTACTTAGCCCCTTCTCTAAGCTAACTTCAAAATTATCTGATGAATTTGAACCTTGACAGACTGATATACACTGCGCAAAAAATTAACGCACTTTATGGAAATCTCAAATTTATTTTACAACTGAAGGTGTTTGGAGTTTTCATACAAGTGTGTCCAGAATGTTGCAGCGACAGGTATGAATGTCCGAAGACCAGGAGAGGGTAGACCACGGGTAACAACTGCCATTCAAGAACGTTACTTGACAGTTTCTTCGTTGAGACAACGGTTTGCAACCGCTTGCCTCCTTCAAAATCAGCCCATCGAAGGGCGCTTTTGAATTTTGCGAGAGAGCATATCCATTGGGAAGAGGCTGATTGGGAAAGAGTTCTCTTCACAGATGAGTCTAGATTCTGCCTCTACCATGGTGATCGACGTTTCCTTGTATACAGATGTCCACATGAAAGATATGCTCAGTGCAATTTTCAGAATACTACTGATTTCGGGGGAGGATCGATTATGGTATGGGGTGGAATATCTTTGACTGCTCGCACAGACCAAGTGGTTGTTGATAATGGAGTTATGAATGCTGATAGGTATATAAGGAACATTCTTGAAGAGCATGTAGTGCCATTTGTCCCATACATTGGTGAAAATTTCATTTTTATGGACGATAATGCCAGACCCCATCGTGCGTGCATCGTTCAGGAGTATCTTGAAGAGATTGAAGTCTCTCGGATGGAATGGCCAGCAAGAAGTCCAGATCTTAATCCGACTGAGCAGATTTTGAACAACCTCAATAGAAGACTGAGAAGTTCAGAAAATTATCCAGCTACTCTTAATGACTTAGGAATCCAACTCAAAGAAATCTGGGAAGGATTAGATCAGAACATTTTAAGATCACTCATTTTGAGGATGAACCTTCGTTGCCGAGCTATAATTAACGCAAGGGGTGGAAATACCAAGTACTAAATCACTTATCAGCATTCTAGTATTTTGAAAATTGTTTATTTCTCTTCATTCACATAAGATTCGGTGAAATCCAGAATTTTTCTTCCATTTAATGTGTCTTGTTTCGTTCAAAGACTTCCCGAGAGAACATAAAAAATAAATAAAGTCAATGTAGAGTTAACTTTCATTAAAATTGAGATTTTCAGAATGTGCGTTAATTTTGCGCAGTGTATTTAAGAGTCTAACACACTAATTTCGTAAGCGATTTCGTCAAATCTTACGGACATAATCTGATCATTACCTTCAGGTTTGGATGGCACGAAATCCAAAGTGCGAGTTTTTCCTCTAACTCCTTCACCAGAACCATCAATCCAAATGTAAGTAGCTTGAACCTTTCCATCGGGAAGAGGAAGGGTCATGTAGCTGTGCAACACTGCCTTGTTTAAGACAGCGTTGGGTGAGCTTTCCAACGTATGGTTAGGCATGGTGAACTGGAAATAAAAAGAAAAATTATTATAAACTGAATTATACTCACTCTCAAAAGTGTTGCAATGTTCATGTGTTTAAAATATAGATTTTGTAGAGTGTGTGCCTTTCTGCGGATCAGTAGTTTTTCGTTATAATAATGATATGCATTTATTTTCCAAATTATAATCAAATGACAAAAAAAACAAGTCAGATGAATACTTTAGAAATCAAAAATTATATCAGAGCAGAACACTAGTTTGCAAACTCCAAGATAGTGCACGATTCAACATTCAGAAAAAGGGTGTGGAGAGCTTTTAAGAAAATTCCCATCACTTTAAAATCTCTTACAAATGTGGGAAGCATTAAAAATGTGGGAAGCATGTAATTAAGCTTTATGGCATGATACAGTGGATGATGTTCAGTTATTGATGATATATGTGGATGAAAGAAGGATTCAAACTTCTTCCTGGTGTTATTTACATTTTATTTCTCAAAGTAATGAGAGTTCTTGAGAAAGTGAAGGGTAATATAAATAAAGGGTCTGGGTCAGAATGTTGTTCGTCCTAATCTTGCCTCTGCAAGATGCCCTGTATGAAATCCGTAACATAGCTCGAAGAGCTGTCTCTTGTGTGTTTCCAATAATATGTCTAGAAACGAGTTGTCTGAGTTTAACAGAACTAGAATTATTGCTCTCTGGCAAGAAGGCTCTTACACTCACACATCAGATAGTCAATAGACTGAACATTATTTAAAGGACAATTAGTCGGACGATTAGGCGCTATGAGGAATCTGGTGGAGTGCAAAGTAGACCTCGAAGTGGTCGTCGTCGTGTTACCACGATTCGAGAAGATCGGTGTATTGCCCAATCAGCCCGTAGAAATAGGTCAGGGACGGTACCGACACTCAGGTCGGAATTCAAAAAAGCCCACAATATAAGTAATTTTATGTGCTACAATTCGTATCAATTTCAAATGAGCAATACTCAAGACTGTTGCGATATTACGTTAGGCATTTATCGTGTTTTTTCAACCTAGTTTCCCATTATCGAGTTCAAATTTTGACGTGAAGATCTAAATCGAGATTTTAGCAGTAATATCACTGCTATTATTCAATAGCTCTCCGGTCCTCATTAGGAATCTAAAATCAATTCATTCACGAGTAGTATTTCATTCGACTTTTTCATGAACAAGATGATTATCATAATATGTAATTCTATTAATGTGCGCATACGGAAAAAATAAGTTATGTTAAACTTGCATAATTGAATGAGTTGCAATGGATGATGAGGATGTGGGTCATAAAATTATTGTTAGGCACCGCAAAGGAAATAGGGGGCTTCAATGGAAGTATCAAACTTTCCTCATCCAGCCTTTTAATTTAATTGATAACAATAATTTTATCAGAGAATTCTAATTAAGGATGATAAAGATTTAATACCAACTTGAATAACCGCATGCAGGTATGCAAAATTTCCATACGATTCTTCAAAATTTTTAAAGAGGTTGATCATAATTTGGCAGATATTTTATTCATTTCCTCCAACTATGAAGTACAAATCTAATAATATGGTTCTTGTATTTCGATAATGAATTCTGTTCGTATGTATTTGTTGCTTTAATGAGATCATTCATAATGGGGAACCGATCAATTCAATTTGGACATCCTGAGAGCTTTTGGTTTCATTAATAAAATTAACTGTATTATCAAAATCTACCTAAGAAATTTCGAGTCCGGGCTTCTAGGCCAATAGGTAACCGAGCAATATTTCCCCATTAATAGGTATGTACTTCCTGGTTTCATATTCCGGTGATTTGAACATAAAGGTTGAATAAAAAAATAGAAGGAAAACCAATAGCGCTAAAGATGTTCAAATTTGTCGTTATCATTTTCCCAATAAAAATACGTGTAAAAAGATTTCTGATTGTATGATGCTGTCTACAATAAAAGTTGATTGGAATATTTTCAAGGATGTCAATGTCATAGAACATTATTGTCACAGATGGTTTGAATTAATCGGTAGAACTAATGATTCTGAAAACGTAAATATGTTGTATTTTTCTTTCTTTTCCTTCCGTTTTGTACTATCACGAATTGAATGAAAATTATTAGATATTCACAACCTCAAAATAAATGATGTTTTCCACGTTTAAAATTCGTTTTCGTCTGTCTTGCTATCTCATTATCCTGAACCTGTGACAACCGATGACATTTCTGTATGTACCACTTCAAGGCATCTATTTATAATGTTTTCATTCGAATATACCAGAAACCTATAAGATGGTTATCGAAAAAAAAACATTTTCACCATATGTTGAATTCACATCCTTTGCTTAGGAGTTATACCATTTTTATCAAATAATGTGAAAGTGTATTTTTTGATGATAACAGTAACGTTTTTATAACAAACCTCATTATTCTGTAACCATTCATGATACACAGTCAGTCATTTCTGTCAATCTAATTAATAAAGGTATTCATAATCGAGTTACGTGCTTCATTCTTAAGAAGGAATCTTACCCGAACTTTATACAGGGTGTCCCGGAAAATGTGGGAAATCTCTCGGATTCAGATAGAACATAAAAAATGAAGATGATTAGTTCCCATAATTTTTTTTCTAGCGGCTTTACCTACGAAGATACGACCTCCTAAATGACGCCACTGGAAATCCATTTTAGTGGAATAAGTTTCAAACTACTCGATATAATTTGATGAAAATTTGATATGATTAATAGTATTGAGAACCTCCTAAATCACCGCACTCAAATTTCAATTAGCTTGTTCAGTTTACTAGGGGCGTATTGGGTTGTACATTTCAATGCTTTAATTTTTAACACCCTGTATGATAAGGTGCTAAAAAACAAATTTGGAAAAGTACCTTGAACATTAAGCTAAAGAAAAGATACTCTTGTTCAGTATCGATAAAATGAACCGTTTTCGAAAAAAAAATAATGAAAGAAATAAGTAATTGAAATATATTCCACTAAAATGAATTTCCATTGGCGTCATTTAGGAGATCGTATATTCGTAGGGAGGGCCGCTAGGAAAAAAAATTATGGGAACTTGTCATCTTCTTTTTTTTATGTTCTATGTGAATCCGAGAGATTTCCCACATTTTCCGGAACACCCTGTATATAATGAGAAATTGCGAATTTTTGATCGAAGTAATACTCCACGACGTTCATGGAGCATATGTTGTTAATTTGCATATAAGTGCTAAACGCTTCATTATTAATTTAGAATCGCAACTTAAGTTTCCTGAATATTCGGAACATCTTTACTTCTGTCATATCTGTTGTGATAGCCAGTGAACAAACTCAATCCTAATCTTTCAGGCTTTGATATGAATATACTTACATCAGAGAATCACAAATTCAATGAAGATTCAGCATATCAATCTTTATTCACAGAAAAAATTTCACTCGAATCGGATAACCTGTTATGGAAATATAAAGATTTTTCTTTTCAATATTCCAATTGAATTTTCTATGGTCCTGTTAAAAGTATGGCCACGAAATGTTTGGTGAACAATGTGAACATTCTGAATATCGATCCCCATTCACAAAATAAAATTCACTCGAATCGGATATCTTTTTATGGAAATATGAAATTTCTTTTTTTCCGTATTCCAATTGAATTTTCTATGGTTCTGCTCACACTATTGCCACAAAATTTTGCATGAGGCTTGTTATCAGCATCTTGCATTTGACCGTAACATTTCATTCCGATTGGTTCGGTATTTTCTGAGATATTGAGGAACAAAAAAACAAAAAAAAAAAATTTTGAATGTCCATATTTTATGGAACACCCTGTACTATTTGGCTGGTTAACGAAGTTAACCGAGCCATTTGGGACCCGAACTCATCCTGAAAATCTCAAGTCTCTTGAATTGAATTTGACCACGGATTCGTCTTCAGGGAGTCGAACCCTAACGTTTGAGACCATTTTCGGCTCAGCATTAAAAAAATATAGACATTTTAGCAAAACGATATAGCGCTCAAAACTCAAAAGGATTAATAATGTCATGTTCAATGTCAGACTCTAATAATGATCCATTAAATTTCGAGCTACACCTTCGGAAGTTATTGTGCTAACGGACGTACGGACGGCCCCAAGGACAGAATTAAATTTGACCACGAATTCGTCATCAGGGAGTCTAACACTATCGTTTGAGACCATTTTCGGCTAAAAATTCGAAAATGACACATTTGAGAAAAACGATATAGCACTTGTTCAAGTAGAAAGAGTGCTCAAAAATTAAATAGATAACGTTGGATGATAGCACTCGTACACACATAGATCCAAGATAAATTTCAAATTAACAAGTGTTCCTACGAACAGCGTTCTTTTACTATACGTATTACTCCTCAAACATGATTTACATGATCATTATAGTCAACAATAATTAAAAAATCTGAAGGAATTCAAATTCATAATTAATTCGATGGAATTAACTCAACATAGTTGATAACATATTCAATATTCAAATGAAACATCAGAATAACTTACAAGCAGTAGAGTGATTGCACTCCTACACCGATATCACACGAACTGTTTGGAGCATTTCGGTCCAAATAAATTTATCCTTTCGATTTCAAGGACTTTCACCGCATGTGATAAATACGTTCGTTCAACACTTGATAGATAGCGCTCCTTGTCTCTAATTACTGAGTACATTTAAAGTAGGTACGATTCATTACTGTAAAATTAACACCAACGGATGCAGGGCAGCAGTAATTTTCATTAGCGGTTATTCGTGGAAAACGCTAATTGGAAATTTTCAATTGGAAATATGCGATAAATATCATGAATTAGCGAATGGAAAATTAGCCTGATATAGTAAGCCGAAAATTGTATTCTGATAATAATTGAATAAGTATATGTACGAACTCATGATGAACAAAAAGCAACGTTGATGAAAATTATTCGAGAAGGCTATTATAAAGGTTTTCCAATAAGAGGTGTTATTTTGAATAGCCCGATATTTCGGTAGATGTCACGTTTGAAGCTGTCATCTTTCGACATTTTACTAGTGAAAACTATGCCATTAATAAAAATGGAACGATACACGCTTCAAGAACGCATTGAAATAATTAAAATTCACTATAAAAATGGTGAAATTTCGGCAGAGACGGTTCGTAAAACTCGAACATTTTTGGGTCGTCGTGAAGCACCTTGTCGGACCGCAATAAAGAAATTGGTGGAAAATTCGAGTTGTTGGAACAAGTTAGTGATGTGAAGAATAAAACCCGTGCACGTCGCTCGAGAATAGCCGAGGAAATTGCTGCTGTAGCCGAAAGTGTTGAAGAAAACCCAGGTTTGTCCATTCCTCGTCGTTCTTTGGAATTAGGCATTTCACAAACGTCCTTACACCGTATTTTGCATAACGATTTCGGTCTTAAGGCTTATAAAGTTCAGTTAACACAAGAACTCAATCCGGCCGATCATAAACAACGTCGTGTCTTTGCTGATTGTTTCAAGACCGTGTTATCTCTAGAAAGGGTGATCACAATTGGCCACCGAGATCTTGTGATTTAACACTTTGCGACTTTTTCCTTTTGGGCCACGTGAAAGAGAAGGTCTACGCCAATAGCCCAGCGTCGATTCAAGACCTGAAGGATGGAATTCGTGAGGCTATCGAGGATATAGGGCAGCCACTTTGCGATTTGGTTATGGAAATTTTCATTAAAAGGATATGGTCCTGTAAGCGTGATAGTGGTGGTCATTTGCCTGATGTTATTTTCCACTATTAACGGCATAGCTTTTTCTTTATAATAAAATAAACATCTGATCATTTATATTGAAAAATGGCATTTTTCTTTGAATATCAAAATAGCACCCCTTATAGGAAAAAAAACCGAATTACGGATACCCCATGATGAATCCTTGGCTTATTTGACATCAAAATAAGTTTCATCGAAAAGGCTTCTTGCTAAAATGAATTTAGTTACATAAAATTGAGCAACTGTTTTGTTCAAAAAATACTACTTTGGGGCAGAATCATGTACACATATGATAATATGTGTTAGAGGTTTTGTCGGTAAGGCAATCGTATCAGGCATGTGATTTTGTTGAAAATTCTACAACTCTATTTGATTATAATATAATTGATAAGATAATGCATAAACGGATTCAACTCGAAGCATTTTCCTGAGTTCCTTACAAATTGAAGTTTACCTTTCAGGAAATAAACGAGTTGAATGATTATTTAGTCTACTGCATGGCCTTTTTCCGAGACACCATTTATTCCTTCTACTTTATTAGAAGGAAAAAAATTTAAACTAGGTAACTGAAGTAAAATTACCGGAAAATTTATCAAGCGACAATTACTGCAATTATTATGCATAATTTTAAGATGAAACACTCAAACAGGTCGATTTTTTGGCATGGGGACAAGATCTGGGATACAAAACTTGTTTCTACTAGTAGCTCTCTGGAGAGGGTTGCAACCCCATCAGGAATTTGAATAGGGTATGTGGGTGGTTTTGTAGCTTAAATGTATGCATGAATTCAAATATGTATGAACCTGCAGTTTGTGTTCTATTTCTATTAAGTGAATATTCACAAAGTTGAATAGTGTTTTTTATGGAATTATGGTACCGGTGAAACTAAACGAAACATTCACTTTATTAGAACACAAACTGTAGGTTCATACAGATTTGAATCCATGCATACATTTGTGCTGCAAAACTACCCACTTTACCTATTCAATTTCCTGATGGGGATACAACCCTCTCTAAGGGGTTACTAGTAGAAACAAGCTTTGTATCCCACACCATGTCCTCCTCAGTAATAAAAAAAAACATTGTATGATATTCGTGTTCAAAGTGGTTTTTGTTCGTGAAAATGTTGAATGAGCGGAGCGAAACTTTTCGACTCGCAAAAAAAAAATTTCACTTTTAACACTCATATAATAAATAACTGTTCAATTACGAAGTTTCCTTATCTCAGAAAAAATGGAAAGGCGATGAAATTCTAGCGATTAATTGTTCCACTTGTTACGCTTATAACGTTCTTCTCCAGTTATCAGTGTTCAATATAAAAACAATATTATATATTTATTGTGCCCTCACTCGTATTGAATTAATTCGTGTACTCACTTGAATACTCGTAGAGTATCTCTGATACCATTATCTAACAAAAGTGTATCTATACATCAAAATGAACGTGCTTATCTTATTTGTATCCAATGAGGCAAGTTCATCTATTGCATAGCTTTTTGAGTACGACTTCATAACGTTACAATATAGATATTTCTGTTGACTTGCCGATAATCTGAATAAACAAAATTAAAAACATATTTTCGATTAATCTTCTGAAAACTCAACAAATAATAATTGTTGGTATTATTACCTAGCAATATCTGGACAATTTTCGAGTCTAGTTAACCAATCGATAGCTTGAGATCCATCAAAATACCTTAGACTCTTTGATAATTGTTACTACTTTCAGAAAAATGTCATCAAACGCAAACATTAATTTTCATCAACAAGCTATAGTAATTTAATCAATTAGGAATTAAAATGGGTCATTAATGATCAATTTCGTACATACCTCGAGGTCGGTGGAAAAGGTTACTTATTCAATTTGGCAATCCATTTAATTGAACATTATTCGGCAAGTTTTCTAGACCGAATTTGAATTAGAGCCAAAACTGAATATTTAAATTCGTGGAAAAATAATATTCTCGGGCTCATAGTGAAGCGAATCCATGTCAGATGCATTCACAGAGTTGTATGAGCTTTTTAAAGACTTCACTGCTCATTAAAATGAATTGCATATGAATTTTCGACGAAAGTTGTTATGAACTTATCCGTGGCTATATTGCTTTGATCTCTGTATGCTTATACAATAATCAGTGGTGGTGTAAAATTTCGTTAATGAGCAAAATCCGAGAATAATTATAATAATAATAATAGAGTTTATTCATATCTACAGCTAAACAATCTCCTATATAACAACTGCAGAGTTGAATATCAGAATATTAATATTTACTATACAGGGTGACCAGAATTGATGATCAATTTTTTAACCTTATGATAGATAAAAATGAATGACACATTCGGGTCATCTTTTTTCGAGAAACTCATTTTGCCGTCAACCGCATTGCTTCATCTTCTTTTGTTTTCGAGTTTTAAGCCAACATTGACACTTGAACAATTTCAATTCTGTCCGTGGGACTGTCCGGCCGTTAGCACAATAACTTTCGAAGTGATTTTCCCGACTCCTAGAGACTTGAGATTTTCAGGGTGAATTCGGTTCCCAAATGCCGCAGTTAAGTTCGTTAACCAGCTAAATCGTACAGGGTGTTCCATAAAATATGGCCATTCGAAATTGTTGTTCGTCAATATCTCGGACAAAACGGAACCAATCGAAATGAAATTTTGCGACCACCTGCAAGATGCTCATAATAAGCCTGATACAAAATTGTATGCCATAGCGTTAACAGAACCATAGAAAATTCAATAAAAATATTGATTTTTTACATACATATTTCATTTTGCGAATAATTTCCAGAATATATTTCCGATCATGCTGAGATTTTGCATTCATATACTCAGCATGAATATCAAGTCCTGTAAACATTTTTGAGGTAATAGCATTATTGCTTCATCAATGAACGAGCGCTCTAAAACATACTCAGAGCTTTTTCTTAAATTTTCTTGATAGGAGTACAGTGGCTTGATCTAATTTTTGCTGAGGAGTTTCCTTCCTGATTTATCACATGGAATTTAATTTTTCTTCATGGAAACAAACATTTATTTTTACTCAAAAATAATAATCTATCGGTTCGCTAGTCGAGTATAAAAGCGTTTCAATAAGTCATCGAGATTTAAACATCATAAACCTTCGATCATAAAGAGAGTCTTTCGTGATTCAAAATACGTCTTCAAAATTATTTTTGCAACGTGGAAGATAGGCGTCAACTACTCATCTTGTATTCAGATACCGTTTTATCCATCCTTCTTGAACCTGTTTTGTTTTGATCAACCTTAACATGGACTGGATACCTAATTATTGAAGGAAAACGTTGAGCATGTTGATAAACGAGCTGACGAAACAGGTTTTGATTGTACCCAGAAGATGAACTCCAGTCTTCAAATGGAAAAGTTTCTACAATTACGTGGATTGTACTCAAAATAATATGCATTGACAATATTTTCCCTAACGTTATACAGGGTTCCGGACGATTGACGTCAATAAAAAAAATGGAAGCAAGCCCTGAGCAGGAGCTTCTGAGCGCTCGTTCCCTGGTGGAGCAATAGGACTATCATCTCAAAATTCTGTATATGACTTGAAATTGATACTTTATATATAAACAATTAAAAAAATTCAATTCTATGGTCACACTTGAAAATTAAAATAATTAAATTTTATGGTTCTGATGATGCGATCCTCTTGAAATTTGGCATGAACATTCAGTATATCAATCTTTATACCAGGAATAAATTTCACTCAATTCAGATATCTTGTTATGAAAATATATTTTTTTTTTCAATATTCAAATTGAATTTATTTTCTATAGTTCGGATGACGCGATGATCTTCAAATTTTGCACAAACAATCAATATATAAATCTCAATTCCAAAAATAAATTTCACTTGATTCGGATATCTTGTTATGAAAATATAAGGAGTCTTTCCTTTAATATTCCAATTGGAATTTCTATGGTTCTGATGATGCTATCCTCTTGAAATTTTGCATGAACATTCAGTATATCAGTCTCAACTCACAAAATGAATTTCATTTGAATCGGAAAGTTGGTTATGGAAATAAAAAAATTCTTCTTTTCAATATTCCAATTGAATTTTCTATGGTTCTGTTAATACTATGGCCACAAAATTTTGCGAGAGGCTTACTATGAGCATCTGGCAAGTTGCTGCAAAATTTCATTCCGTTTGCCCTCGTTTTGTGTGAAATATTGAGGAACAAAAATTTTGAATGGCCACTTTTTATGGAACACCCTGTACGATTTTTCTGGTTAACGAACTTAACCGAGCTATTTGGGAGCTGAACACACCCTGAAAATTTCAAGTCTCTAGGACAATCCGTTCGAGAGTTATTGTGCTCACGGACGGCCGGCCGGCCCTACAGAATTTGATTTGACCTCATATTTTCCATCAGGGAGTCGAACCCTATCGTTTGAGACCATTTTCGGCTCAAAATTCGAAAATTACAGACATTTGGGCAAAACGATATAGCACTCGTCTAAGTAGAACGAGCGCTCAAAAAACAGGTTCCTCATGTCATGGGGATTCGAATCACCCCCATGTATGTTATCCGATTTTTCACGGTTTCCGAGTTATGATTTTTTTTATGAAATCTGCGAATTTTCAACTTGAACATCTTCGAAAATTTTTTCAAAGAAAAGTAAAAGAGTTTTCTGATATTTTTTTGTTGAAAATAGATCGCCATGAATTGTACTTTTATACATAAAATAACCAGCATCGAAACTTTGATGAAAATTATGGAAATGTTGGTCTCAAGTGAGAAAGTTACGTATTTTGGATCATGATCTAAATTTTCAAATTTGAATTAAAAATGTGAACAGGTTACTTCATGGTTCTTAGTAGGCTTAAAAACTGCGCTCAGAATCATTAATAAAAACTGGTACTCAACAGTCTACTTTTGCTAGAATTAGCCTTCAAAGTCAGCGAGGTGGAAAAAATCAAAGATATAGAAGTTTACTCAAAATTTATTTTTGCCGTTTTGAGATTTTTCTGATCCAGCTATGATGGAAAATGTTGAAAATTTGTTTTAGGATGAGAAAAAGAAAAAGGTATGGCAATAAATCACACATCATGTAAAGAAAAAAAAAATTTTTTGAAATTATCTACAATAAAAGAAATAAATGAATAAATAAATTTCGCGAATGTGTAGAATGTGTATTGAGGCTGGAGGTGGCCTTTTTGAAAACCTATTGTAAATTTTATACATAAATTTTTTTTATCTACATAATGTGTGATTTATCGCCATACCTTTTTTTTCTTATCTAAAACGTTTCTTCTAATGCAAATTTTCAGCATTTTATATCATAACTTGATCAGGAAAATCTTAAAATGGCAAAAAATAATTCTTGAATAAATGTCTAGTTCTTTGATTTTTTCCACCTCGCTGACTTTGAAGGCTAATTCTAGCAAAAGTAGACTGTTGAGTACCAATTTTTATCAATAATTCTGAAAGCTGAGTGCTGAGCGCAGTTTTTAAGCCTACTAAGAAACCATGAAGTAACCTATTTACAATTTTTAATTCAAATTTGAAAATTTAGATCATGATCCAAAATACGCAACTTTCTCACTTGAGACCAACATTTCCATAATTTTCATCAAAGTTACGATGCTGGTTATTTTATGTATGAAAGTACAATTCATGGCGATCTATTTACAACAAAACAATATCAGAAAAGTCTTTTCCTTTTTTTCAAAAAAATTTTTGAAGATGTTCAAATGAAAATTCTCAGATTTCATAAAAAAAAATCATAACTCGGAAACCGTGAAAATCGGATAACATACATGGGGGTGATTCGAATACCCCATGACATGGGGAACCTGTTTTTTTTTTATTGACGTCAATCGTCCGGCCACCCTGTATATCAATCTTGCTACTTGATGTTCTTTAGCTTCGTTAGGTACTTTTTCTATCAAGACTTAATTCGAAGATGTAGAGACATAAAATCTTTAGGAGGTATCTATTTCCAGCTATTTGTCAACAATATTCGTTTTATTTTTATTCCCGAATGCTCCAATTAAATGGAAAACGGAATTTCCATTGTAACTAATTCAGAAAACGGAAATCATTGCTTTGATTGACGGGAGAATAATCAATACTACTGCATTACTAAGAATTCTGCTTCGTTTATCGTCGTATTCGTGGCGATAAACAATCCAAAACTGAATTTTATGTTTTTTGTGTAACTTTTTTTCCTTTGGAAAGGAATTGCAGAGTTGGACACCGACTGATAGATTTTATATACAGGGCGTTATTGATTTAGTGTAAAAAACTTCAGGATGTGATTCTGATGCATGAAAAAATCAGAATATTCTGCCATATCACTTTTGCCCCCCAATGCTATTTTAGATGAAATAGCATTTAATTTTGTATCTCGGAAAGTTTTCGTGGCAATTGTGTTAAAGTGCAATATTAATGAATGAAATTGACCGTGGTATTTTCAACTTTTTAATACTTAGCCACGAGGCTTACTGCTGAGTGCTGAGCATTGCCTCAGGTGTCCACTCCTAATTTTAACCGGGTTTAATGAACTTCTCTTCAAAAGTTCCGCGTGAAAATGGTTAATATGTCAGATGAACTTTTTTTCATTCAGAGCAAACTTTAACTCGTTTCCATTATGTACAGGGTGACCAAAATTGTTGATCCCTAAATTACAACTTTTCAACCCAATGACAATGACATCGAGAAAAAGAAATGGAACTTTGGGGTCATCTTTTTTTGAGAAACTAGTTTTTCTGTCAACCATATTGCTCAGTCGCATTTTTTTTCGAGTTATAAGCCAAAAATCATTCGGGCATCAATTTCAACTTTGGTCATTCTTTTCGTTTCTGTTTCTTCTATAAAATTGAAACAAAGATATTATACAAACACTTTTTTGATAGGAATCCATTGGCTTTATCTAATTTTTGCTGAGGGATTTCCTTCCTGATTTTTCACATGGATTTTTTTCTAATGAAAACAATTCATTTTCATCATCAGTGGTGACGCTTGGTGGGAGGCAAGGATTGGCCCAGTCCTCCCTAAATTTTATGTCCTTCGTTCAAGAAAATTGCACCAATTCATTAATTACTACCCCACTGAAAATTCTCGGCCACAACTGCCCCCCTCCCCCTATGATCTATGGGCAAGATATGACATGTTAAATATTAAAGTGAGAAAATTCTTTTAATATTTTTAAGTAAATAGTAATTACTGTTTCCATAAGAAAAAACAAAATTTCATTTAATAAATCAGACAAGAAACTCTTCACCAAAAATTAGATTAGGCTGGACTGGATTCCTATCAAAAAATTGTCTGTATAATGTTTTTGTCCCGAGTTTATAGCACAAACAGGAACGGAGAAAATGACAAAAACCAAGTTGAAATTGCACAAATGTCAATTTTCGCTCATAACTCAAAAACCAATGACGAAAGAGCAATATGTGGTTAACGGCATAATGAGTTTTTCGAAGAAGGATAACCACAATAATGTGCCATTTAGTTTTCTCTAGCTCTTTCTGTCCACAGGAAATTTTAGTTCATTGTTTTCGACCCATGAAATTGCGAACGCGTATAACTCTGAAACCATTGTGTCCAATATTGTCGAACGTAGATTATTCAGGATTCAAAACTAGCTATTGGTCTTCGGTCTAAATAGATCTTTTTCGTTTAAAATAACGAAATATTGAAACCATTATGAGATGCGTGTCCGTAATTCAAGTAACAAAGATAACAATGAGAGTATTATTTCCGAAATAGCACAGTTGAAATATCATTTTTCATCATTAAACTAAGTGGAAAACCAAATTAAATGTTATTTTCAGCATGAATTTATACATTCAAGGTTGAATAAATATCACGACATCACAACGAAGTAACAACAAACAAAAAATTATCATCACATAACAACAAACGATACCTTGATCATATGAACAGAAATGATCCTCATATGTCTAGAGACGAAATGTAACGGAACGAATTTCCGATTGATATGTCTGAAAGATCTCAATAAAAAACTGGTTTTTAACATCTTCAATGGAAATAATAGGAAACAGAAACGCTCTTAAAAAATCAAAAATTTCGGTATATCATCCTATTGCAATGCAAACAAAGGTGACATTCATCTATCATCTGTTCCAATATAAAATAGAATTTACCTTGGATCAGCTGACCAGTCCAACAATACTCGTAAAAAACTTGGGATATGTTGCTACTGAACCTGACAGCGGTCCCTTACAAACTAAACAGATGATGGAAATATTTGTATACATAACATGAGATTGTTTATTTCTTTTTTTCTTGGAAAGTTTCCACCTCCTTCCTTTCCTCTAATTCTAGTAGTAAAACATGTCTATGATTCATGACGTTTCAGGCACATGCGTACCCACCTGAAAGGATTCACCAGTGGCGTGCTTCGCTGCAAGTTTATTACGATGTTTACCTTGTTTTTGTTAAAATGCCTAGAGCACGTTTGGTTTAATTAGTTTAGTTTAGAGAGGGGTTACAGTTCACTGCGACCTTAAGGTCTATTGTGCCCCCTTACAGAGATGTTCTGGCCAAACCCTTCACAGCTCGCCTTCTAGTTCCAGAGATCTAATGAAATCTAATAACTGCGAAGGCTTCAACGAGGCTAGTTCCTCACTCTTACAAGTTTCTCGCCCAAGGCATTCTCTCCTTAGACTCGCAATGCCAAAGCATTCCGTGACTAGGTAAATGAGAGTTTCTTTCTCCTCCCCACAGAACCTACACTCGTCAGTGTCCCATAATCCCATCCTCAACAAGTGCTTCCTGAGGCGACAATGTCCTGTAAGAAAGCCAGTGAGTCGGTGTAATTGCTTCTTACCATGATCCAGATATCTTTTGGATCTCGCTGTCTCAAAGTTCCGAAGGAACTCAGTGGAATGATCCATCCCTGGGAGATTCCGCCAGAGTTTTTCCCTCTCCTTCTCCAGAAATTCCTTCTTATAGGTAAATTTACCTGTACTACAGAAGGGTTCTGTGTCAATGAGTGACATTCGTGCGCCTTCTTTGGCAAGTGTATTGGGCTTTTTGTTAGAATGCCTAGAGCACGTTTACGTGGAGTTTATCGCCAGCTAAGTGAATTTGAGATAGGTCGAATTATTGGTTTCAGGAGGCGAGGTTGTCACTTTGAGAAGTCGCTAACCGTTCGAACAGAAACCCAACTTTTGATATGAGATGTTGGCAAGCGTGGTTTGATAATGCCCATAATCAAAAAAGAGTAGACACCGGATGTCACAGGGGCACAAATAAAGTTCAAGATCGACCTCTAAGACTTATGGCCATTAAGTCTTGTTCGCACTACGCTAGTAGTTTAGTCGAGGAGCTAAAAATTTAGTCACTAAACGTGTGTGAACACCAAGAATTCAGTCGGGTAGATTAGTCGAGTCGATCCATTTGGTTCTATTTTATCGGGCGAGTAGAGTCCCCCACCACGCGATACTCTTCACTCGCTCACGGACTAGATAGGTCCGAACCGATCAGTTTATTCGAGTTCATTAGTAATATCATTTGCCGCGGTGATGTCGTTTCGCTGGGCGGAAGAAATCACGTCAGAGTTCGTGCGTTGCGAGTTGTTCATCGTACAAAGCGCTACTCACTTGTGAACTTAACTCGAACAAAGTGCGAACGATGGGATGGAGAGTAGCTACTAAATTTCTAGCGGCTCGACTTAACTACTAGCGTAGTGCGAACAAGGCTTTAGAGACCTAATGCAACAACTCGATTTTTGGCTTAGGAGAACAAGGCCATCCTGTAACTGTCCGAACGGTGTATCGCCGGATAAGGTCTTTTGAGCTGCAGCATCTTGTGTTATACATATACAGGGTATCCCGGAAAATGTGGGAAATCTCTCGGATTCAGATAGAACATAAAAAATGAAGATGACAAGTTCGCATAATTTTTTGCTAGCGTTCCTCCCTACGAAGATACGACCTCCTAAATAACGCCACTGGAAATTCATTTTAGAGGAATTAATTTCAATTATACATACTCCTTTGTCTCCTTTCATTATTTTTTTTGAAAACGGTTCATTTTATAGACACTGAACAAGAGTGCCTTATTTTCTTTAGCACAATGTTGAAGGTATCCAAATTTGTTTTTTTTAGCGCCTCATCATTAAAAGGTAAGCATTTTAATGCTTACCCAGTCAACCCAGTCCGCCCCTGGTAAACTGAACAAGCTAATTGAAATTTGTGTACGGTGATTTAAGAGGTCCTGAATACTATTAATCATATCAAATTATATCGAGTAGTTTGAAACTTATTCAACTAAAATGGATTTCCAGTGGCGTCATTTAGGAGGTCGTATCTTCGTAGGGAGGGCCGCTAGTAAAAAAAAATTATGGGAACTTGTCATCTTCATTTTATATGTTTTATCTGAATCCGAGAGATTACCCACATTTTCTGGGACACCTTGTATAACGGTTGAGCATCGCCGGCGATGCAGTGATGCGGAGACAGTCAACATTGGAATATGAAATAGCATCAGGTCGTCTTTTCTGATGAATCTCCTTGGGAGCACATGATGGCTGAAGTAGGCGTTATGGTATGGAGTGCTATTGTACATGCCAATAGTCTTTATTTGAGGTAACATGACATATTGCTATGTTACCTTCAAAAATAATGGAGCCATCACCTCGACCGGCTCAATAATCCAATATTTCAGCAAGATAATGCTCGACCTCATTTTGCCAGTGTTAGTTTAAACTTTTTTGAAGCGATCCATATGAATCTTTTACCATGGCCGCCCATAGAGCATTCTTCGGACATCATGGGTAGAAGGCTTGGAAATTTATCCCAGTCCTTTATTACAGGTTGCTTGGGATAGTATCAAGAAAAAATAGACCGTCTCATTGCATCAATGCCAAGACGTGTTGGGGAGTGTATAGATAACCGCGGTGAACAAACACATTATTAATAAATTGATTGAAAAAAATTGCTAACCCTTCGTAATTTTTCTTCAAATTTCAATCATTATTTCACTAAAAATATGAGTGATTAGGAAAAGAAAAAAAGATAAAGGTTTGGTAAGAATTCTTTTATTCACATCCAAATATTTATAAAAAAGCACAATACTCTCATCATATTCGCTTATAGAAGTACATGTATCCCAGATCTTTTGGAGGATGCTCCGATAATGCCACTTTTTCGTCATTGAAAATAACCCAACGATCATCTTTGAGTATGTGGACCACATAGTGTCCAACCATTGTAGAAGTGCCCATGTGAGAAATAAATGCGATGAGCTTGTATTCTGAAAAAATTAAAAATTTTAATAACCTCATAATCATTTTTCATCATCTTCCAAGTGAGCGTTTGATCTGTCTCGCGTCTAAAGATTAGGCTCTTCCCTACGCGCCGCCTAGATGTGCGGGTGTCCATTTGGTTCAATACTGACTTTTTCGGCGGCAAATCACGCTTCGACTCTTGAGGCGCCTTTTCGCCCAAGTGAGGGGCAACCTTTAGATAACTATTCCCCCTCTGATTAGAATAAGGTAGGACAATGGATATTTTTTCGAATTTCCCTTAAGGACTAACTTTTTTGGTAGAATTTTTGATTAAATTGTTTTCATTTAATATGAAATACTTAGGGTATTGAATGATGATGAAAAATTGACTTAAATATGAGAGTATGAGAAATGTTAGTTACACCCACTTTCAAAAGTTTTGAACCCCCCCTCCTGTAAGATAAAATTAAGATTCACACATATTGTTCCTGACAACAATAGGAACTTGTAGACGAAGAAATAAACCGATAACATCACGAAACAAAAGATGTTCATGTGTTGAAAATTCAAAATATCGATTTTGTCAAAAGTGTGCCTTTCTGCAGATCAGTAGTTTTTGGTTTTAGGTATCAGATAATTCAAAAACTGTGTTATATGCTTAGAAACGAGTTTGACAGAACTTGAATTATTGCTCTCTGTCAAGAAGAACTCTGACGCCATCAGATAGCCAATAGACTGAACATTATTCGAAGCACGGTTTGCATAATGATTAGGCGCTATGAGGAAACTGGTGGAGTGCAAAGTAGACCTTGAAGTGGTCGTCTTCGTGTTAATATGATTCGAGAAGATCGGCATATTGCCCAATCAGACCGTAGAAATAGGTCAGTGACTGTACTAAAGAGCCTAATTTCATGTGCTACTATTCTTTTACGATAGCCTCAAAAATTAGGGTCTGCGGGACTTTTGAAAGTGAACTCCTCTTAGGGCCGTATTCATAGTTCACCCTTGAGGGTGAGTGAGAGTTGAGGTCATCTTTAAGGCTAGTATTCATAAGGGCGATACAAACTCTCACTCACCCTCAAGGGCGAACTATGAATACGAGCCTAAACGGCTGAAACGATTTGAATTAATTGTGTTGGGTCCTGGACGGTTTAGATTCACAATTCAGTTCGACAGGTGGCGTTGTAGGCGTTGCAACTAAACGGCAGGATCGACTTGAATGAAATTTATGAAAGAATTATTTCAGGACGTCTGTCGGACCCGCTAGTTATCAATAAAATGAGAAAACCACTTACTCGAATTTCCATCCTTGAATTCGGGCTGTGAAGGTGTGCTACTCCCTTCCAATTCGCTTTGGTGAGAAAATATCCAATCCATGGCTCTCTCAACATTATTATCAGTAGCTTTCAGAGCTTTCACAGCATGATCCTCGGAGAAACCCATTGACATTATGATGCTGAGAGATTCTGGATTGGCATCAAACCTTGCGTTTTCCGTTCCTGGGGGCACGAAGGGATCGGCAAAATCTGAGTCTGCTATGTGCTCCATGATCCAAGCCGTTGCGGCTTCTAGTCCTGAATTGTGAGTATGGAATACTGCTCGCTTGCAGGACTCTGGTGGAAAACCTTAAAAAATAGGTAAATTTTTTTTTATTCAATCTGCATCAATATTCTGTTTTGACTAAGCATATACTCAATTGAATAAAGTGATTACAACATTGGCGGCCCGTGTGATTTCAATCAGAGGAGTACGCAAAAAATATACAGTGGAACGAATTTCTCTGTATAACGAATTTCTCTCTATAACGAATTTCGTACAAGACATTGCACCTTGAATCCAAATTTCATGTTAAAACACCCTCCAAAATGAAGTAAATTCTCTCTATAACGAAATATTCAGAGAATATCACTCTTTGAATGGGTATTGGTATTGGTGAGAAGGTATGGGGGTGGGTTTTTTCCGAAATTTTTCCGGATGTACGTAATAAATCCCGACTTCAAACTGAATCATTACGGCCGGCAAAGAGACCCTTCTGAAACAGTTTTAAATACACCCCTGGCTGTTTGGTTTCAATCTAACCATTACGCTCGTGTGAAAAGTTGTGCGAAAATGTCTAAAAGGAAGTGCTTAAGTTTGAATGATAAACTCAAATTGATCAGTGAAGTCGACCGCGACATTGCGGACTATAGAAACAAATTTCTGTTCAACGAAATTTCTTTATAACGAATTTTTTGTGGATTTAGCGCTTTCATTATAGGGAATTTCCACTGTATTTATACTACTCAGCGAAAAATATGCAAGAAAAACTAAGAAAACATGGTAATAAATAACGATTAATTTATTACTAACAGTCATTCGCATTTATTGTACCATTGTACGTAGAATTAATGATAATGACTAAAACTAATAATTGAATTTGGCATAGCTGGCCAAGGTGTCTTTATAATTTTAGTTTAAAAATATGTCGTCATCATGAGCAAGTTGACTCATTCAAATCAAATCTCAAGATCTTTCGTTACTTCAAATTTACTACTTACATTTGCTTCTCGTCTCTGTTTCCATTTTTCTTGCAGAAATATATAAGTCTGAACAGCCTAACCTACAAACTGTTCCGACAAATAATAATAATAAACCACAAACCGCACGCTGAGGGGATTAAATAATATTTAAGCTAATACAAAGGGAGAGAATCAGGGAAGTAAAATGAAAACAACAGCTGATCTCCATCGACGAACGCCAGAGATTCGGGCCGATTGGAGGTTCACTTTTGGCTAAGCTCTTTCACCTAAAAACGAATTAGAGCCGCGGAGACGAGTCTCCGTCACGTGATCTACAGCTTGCGCAGCTTGCACTTTGAGTGGTCCCTACATAGTTCATTTGAAGAAGTTTGAAATGTTACATTTTAACGAATCTCGACTCGTGGAGACGTGGAGGAGAGCCTTCTTCGCTAAGCGGCTGTTCTGCGATCCGCTACGCTGTATTGTGTGTTGCAGCAAATGCATGAATGTTTTAGATCATTAGATATTCGGGTAATAAACATACAGATTTAGAAATTCACATTGAAAACATATGATATACAATGCATCGAACAGAGAATTCTTCCCTCCAGTTGCACAGATGAATAGTCGAGATAATCAAATGCTGTAACTGAATGAATTTCTTTTTATTATTGCAATAATCTAGTCTTGTCTCTCTCTTATCGCAGTATGGTAGGGAACCTACAGTACATGTATAGAATTATTTAATTTGTCAGGCTGCCCAAAATACTCGTTTCAAGTATTTATTGTTGCCTACCATACTAAATGAATAATGCTCCTCCCAACGATAAGAGAGAGACAAGACTAGAATATTGCAATAAGACAACGGAATTCAGTGTGTTACAGCACGTGATTGTCTCAACTATTCATCTGTGCAACTGGACGGAAGAATTCTCAGTCTGATGCATTGTATATCGTATGTTTCAGATGTGAATTTCCAAACCTGTATGTTTCTTACTCTGAGATTTGGATAAAATGATTGAAAATATACAGATGCAGAAATGTGATTATTCTTTACTTGATCTGGAAGTTAAAATTGAATAATATGCAGCAAACTTAGGCCTCCTTTGCCTCCTCTGATCGATGCCACTGCACTTTCCCTAAGAACAAGCTCACAAAAGAGGCAAATTGTTTATGATAAAAGTGTCCCTTACCCATATCAGCAAGCTGTCTGAGTACATCTTCATCCATCGGAGGCATCGGTGGTAAATTGTCTGTTTCAGGCAAAAGTTCTTCATCAGGCTGCAGACCATTTCCTCTCAATGCAGAAAAGTCGATTTCATCAGGCATTTCAATGGAAACGTCCAATTTAATAGGAACCCAATCTTCTCTCAACATAAATTTTTTCAACTGAATTACAAGGTAATCTGGGAACGATGATAATCTTGTGGTTCTACAAAGGATTTTATGTAAGTTTAATACGTTCAAACATCCATGGGAATAACTTACTTTCTAGCAGTAACTACTTTTTCAGCAGCAGTACTGTAAAAATTATTGACTACTTCTGACTGAGAAAAAACTTCAAGGCAAGAAAAAAAATTGATCTTTGGTCGAACTAATTGGTTTGGATCTATCCGTTTACCATGAGACTCCAGCTCGGCTTTTTTGGCTTCATATGCTGCTACCTGAAATGGAGTTATCTATAAAAAAAATTATTCAGAAACTTTTTACTTCACGTCTGGCGTGTCTTATACAGGGTGTCCCATAATTAGACCGACAAACTTCTAGTGGACATTATAGATCATATTTTAGACAGATTCGACTCAAATCATATAATGCAAAATTGCTTCGTTAGGGAGCTAGTGCCCTTTGAAGATGACGTCCTGTCCACACTTTTCGCCACATATTCGCAAAACGGAGTCACATAAATTGCTGAAAGTTTACACATTGGCTAATATCAAAAATAGGCATTGATTAGATTGAGTGCATTTCTTTCATGTCAAGCATAATCGTATCATTTGGGGGGGGCGAAGGGTATTTTTAGTTGAAACTTCTTTAACTTTCATTATTTCTCGAGATTCACATCATATTCATAAATTCTGATGTTTTTTCTTGGAAAAAGATGCTCTTGTATAATAACGCCCAGATGCAGCATTTCTGAGAAAAAAATTATTTTTATCATTCAACTACCTAACTCTAAAGACTTAGTGAAAAGAAAGAAAATTTCAAATCTATTTTTTTCAGAAATGGTGCATCTGGGCGTTATTATACAAGAGCATCTTTTTTCAAGAAAAAACATCAGAGTTTATGAATAGGATGTAAATCTCGCAAAATAATGAAAGTTAAAAAAGTTGGACAGGACGTCATCTTCAAAGGGCACTAGATCCTTAACGAAGCAATTTTGCATTAAGTATAGGATTTCAGTCGAATCTGTCTAAAATACCATCTATAATGTCCACTAGAAGTTTGTCGGTCTAATTACGGGACACCCTGTATGTTTTCAGTAGATGAATTGACTTGGAGCGTTGTAGAAAACCAGTTTGAATAAATACTTTTACAGTTCTTTCTGATAACCATGCTAAAAATACATTAACCTTCAAAAGTTTCGCACCGCCCCCTGTAGTGGTGATAAAATAATTAAAATTCACAACAAACATATTGTTCTGACAACAAAAGGAACTTGTTGACAACCAAATAAAAGATAACATTACGCAACAACAAATTTTCGTGTGCGTAAAATATTGATATTGTTAAAGGTGTGTATTTTTGCAAATCCGTAGTTTTTTGTTTTAAGTACCGGTTATTGAAAATATATGTTAAATATGCCTAGAAACGAGTTGTCTGAGTTTGACGGAACTAGAAGTTAGAACTATTGCCCTCTAGCTAGCAAGAAGGACTTTCACGCCATCAGATAGCCAATAGACTGAACTGTATTCAAAGCAAGGTTAGCAGGAAACTGGTGAAGTGCAAAGTAGACGTCGAAGTGGTCGTCGTCGTGTTACCACGATACGAGAAGATCGGTATATCGCCTAATCGGTCCGTAAAAATGGGTCAGTGACAGTTCCGACACTCGGGTCGGAATTCAAAAGAGCCCACAACCGTGTAATTCATGTTGCTCCTTTTCCCAGTGTCACTGAAATGTATTGGCGAGGAATAATGTTTTGAAGAAGAACGTCACTAATTCATATACCCAAGACGAAAACTGCTGCATAATACCTCAAAAATATTATAAATCGTGTAATTTTGATTTTTTCTCGAAGTTCAAAAGATGGCCTCAACAATAAGAAGTGTAGGACTTTTGAAAGTGAGTGTAGATTATCGATATTCTATATTTATAGACAAAATTTAAGAACAATAAAGTGATAAATCCTCGAATTAACGATTATTGTAAACCAGATTTGACCCCTAATGAGCATAACCTATTTATATCAGTTGTTTTACTTTAAAACATGGAGAACCAATATACACATAAAAAAATTATACATATTATACCTCCTCTTTATTAATGGCTGCATCCATGGGTATCATCAATGGCAAAATGACATCTGACCTTGTCAAATATTTGACTTTCTTTGAATCACCGCACTGATACCTCTCCTCGATCTGAAACTTGAAACACTGTCCCGGATTTTCCATATTTTTAGTGTTACGTTCTAAAAGAGTCAATAAATGGAGCATAAACTCTTGAACATCTTGTTGTTTTTTGGTGGAAAACTCGGAATGACCTCTGCCTATTAAATGTTTGAACATTGCGGGACAGATTCCTTGAGAAATTGGTTCTTCGGTTGAATCCTGAGGTGGCGGAATAGAGTATTTTCCAGAAAGCAGACCATGTCCTAGTTTTGACCTGAAAAATAAAGATGGGGACTATTTGCGAAAATTCAACAGATCTCTAGAACTGGAAGGCGAGCTGTAAAGGGTGTGGTGAGATCAGTTCTGTAAGGGGGCATAATAGACCTTGGGGTCGCAGTGAACTGTAACCCCTATTATAACTATTACTACAGTGGAAAATCCCTATAACGAACGTCTGTATAACGAATTTCTTACAAGACATTGCACCTCGAATCCAAATTCCATGTTAAAAACACCCTCTAAAACGAAGTAAATTCTCTCTATAACGAAATATTCAAAGAATATCATTGGTGAGAAGGTGTAAGGGTGAGTTTTTTCCGAAATTTTTCAAGACGTATGTAATAAATCGCGATCTCAAACTAGATCATTACGGCGGACAAAGAGATCTTTCTGAAACAGTTTTAAATACACCCCTGGCTGTTTGGTTTCAATCTAACCATTACGCTTATGTGAAAAACTGTGCGAAAATGTCTAAAAGCATACGCCATGATACGCCAGTATGAAAGTTGTGCGAAAATGTCTAAAAGGGAATGCTTAAGTTTGAATGATAAACTTAAATTTATCAACCGTGAAGTCGACCGCGACATTGCCGACTATAGTATCAAATTTTCTGTATGACGAAATTTCTTTATAACGATTTTTTTGGCGGATTTAGCGCTTCCGTTATGGAAAAGTTCCACTGTATTTGTGAAGCGAGAATAACATATGAAAATCACTTTACTTCGTGTCAAGCTGATAAAAAAGCCACAGTTGAAAAAAATTAAATTTTATATCGACAAATGCATCTTAGTACAATAAAAATGTATTTCAATGAAATGAAAATGTGTACCCAACTTCACAGTGGTTATACAAAAAACCAATTTTTTGGGGAATCTTCAACGCTCTATTCCAATGATTAATCAAATAGAATTATATTTAGATTCATCAAACTGAGTAATAACAGAAAGAAAGATAGATATAAAGCAAAGCTCAGAAAATTTGAAATTAGAAAATATAAAAAGAATGTCTGCCTGCAGCTATCTTGCATGATCAGAAATGACAAATGACTAATCTGGCAGCTCTGCATTAAGCGTGTTCGGCATTGACCTCCGCGAGCAGACGGATTTTTTAGTCACGTGACCACGGATCGTACAGATTCATCTGTAATATCTGCGAATAAACGAACGGTACAGAGCATCTGCCACAGAACATACTACTCTGTTCTACTTTTATAGATTATGAGATTTCAAAGATCACTATTTTGGGAAATATGATCATCTTTTAACGATACTTTCACCCTTTCCGTAGCTCTACCGTAAAATCTCAATGAGATAATTAGGTGCAAAAGCACTGATTGCAAAAGAAACAAGGAATGCAATATCCCCTTCTGGTCGTTCAATACGACAGTTGTATCGAAAGATCCTAATTAATTGATTAATTACACAAAAAAGAAACAAGGAAGAAATATCTCCTCCTGTCCGTTCATAACTATGATAGCTATATCGAAAATTTTAATGAATTAATTAAGCTTTTAATGAATAAATGAAAACAGAAGAATAAAAGTGTTAGAATTTTTCAATCTATCGGTTGTCAGATCAGGAAAACTCAACATAAAACAAAAAAAAAATAAAAAACATAAAACTCTATGGATAAAATCGCTTTGCTCCGTCGAAATAGACCGAGCGAAAAGATCGACGTCCGATCGCTCAGATTTTTATGACGAACGCTCCAGATGTGTACTCCCCTCAATCCGGATGTAATAAACGAACGGTTCAGATCGAGCCGACACGTCCGATGTCGATGCCGAACGCCCCTATTATCAGAAAACTAAATAAGTGTGTTCAGTTTATACTTTTTCAAGTTTGAAAAAATCTTTGTACTGCCTTCATATGTAAGCGAATTCGCGTAACTTTTCATAAGCCTAGAGGAAAATTGCAATTCTGGACCTCTTCGCTAGATTTTTAACTAACTGTAATCTGCATAAGTAGTGAATGGGTAATCGAAAGCATTATCGGATGATATAGTGTGAGGTTATGTTGAAAGGTTTGTTTTTTTAGATGAACACCAACGTAATAAGAAATTCATGTTGAAAAACAATAAAATGCTGTTTAGTCCGGTCTATTTAGACATTCGAAGTTACATAAAGCCCAACAAGCTGAATTTCTGGGAAGTTGTTCAAAACATAATTATAAACAATGTCTAAAAGTTCCTCATCATTCCCCTGTGAGGAAAAAAATTATTCGAGGTCAAATGTCAAAAAAATGAGTTTTTCTCGATTTTCAGCAAAACGGTAAGTTTTATCATGAAAGTACCTCAGACAAAAATTGTAGATCATAAAATTTTCTATAAAAATGTATCAATACTTTTTTTCTTACGAACCACCTTTTCTGAGATATAACGATTCAAAAAGTTATAAGTACACTACCTCATAGGTGGCGTGGAAACGTGTGCATATTATGACAACGACTTTTATAACTTTTTGAATCGTTATATCTCAGAAACGGTAGCTCGTAAGAAAAAAGTATTGATACATTTTTTATAGATAATTTTATGATCTACATTTTTTGTCTGAGGTACTTTTATGATAAAACTTACCGTTTTGCTGAAAATCGCGAAAAACTCATTTTTTTGACATTTGACCTCGAATAAAATTTTTTCCTCACAGGGGAATGATGAGGAACTTTTAGACATTTTTATAATTATGTTTTGAACAACTTCGCAGAAATTCAGCTTGTTGGGACTTTATGTAACTTCACTCTCATTTTTTGGTCTAAATAGACCGGACTATTTTTTGAGTTGTTATTAGATAAAAACAAAATACCACCACTAGTTCCCTAAAAAATAAGAAATCATTATTCTTACATTTGTACACTGAAGTCCTCAGCTGGATCCATATGATGCTGGCTCAAGATATTATCTCTCCCTTCATAGTAGACTTTAACAAAATCAGGAATAGAAAAAAGAACTTGCATAACACTATTCAAATAACAGCTGTTTCCCATATTCACCATGCCTGTGTAACCTGGTCCATAAAGGGGTTTCAATTTGCCATCTTTTTCTGTCAGTGCCGACCATTCATTGGTTTTTGATTCAGTTCTAATTCAAGTTCCACCATGGATTTTTCAGTTTTTTCCATGTTGGCAATATTAATCCCTAAATGGAAAATTGGAATAAAAAGGAAATGAATAATGATTTTATTTAAAACAATTTATTTTTATTCAGCCTCTTCTGTAACTCGGACATAGGAGCCGTATTTATAGTCATCCCTAAAGATGAGGGTCCAAGTGTAACTTAGGTGAGGGCTACTCAGCACCCATCCTCAGCTCAGCGTTCATTCCATAAAGTGTACCTCAAGCATCCTTACGTGAGTGAAGGTCTTGTTGAAAAGTAGACTTGGCAACATCGATAATTAACGAATTTGCTCGGCGATACGCATCCCTTCAATTCCCGGGAATTTTGAATGTATTTAAATTCGCAATACATAATTGTTCCCAAACTTTCATTGGATAATCTTCTGTTATTTCCTAAAGCGTGTATTCCTTAGAATGGTAAAATAACTAAGGATCTTTTTGTACTCTTTTTGACTAATTTGAAACCTCATTTTGAAAGATGGGAAGAATAATACATAAATTTGAATTTTGCATTTTCTTATTCAGTTATTATAGTTCAACAGGCATGATATATGTGTTGTTCAGTTGAGAAAAGTAGTGAAATCGAATTTTTGTATAAACTATGGAGAAAATAGCGTTCAGTGAAAGAGAAAAGTTTTTCATATCTCATATGTATCTTTTCCATATACGATTGTTGACTACTTCCTCATTTTCACTGTCAGATTCGAAAATATGATCAAAATCGTCAATTTCACAATGAAACTCTGAATTTTTCTCTTAATTTCTTCGTTGATGTAAACAAAATTCAACCAAAAAATATCCGGATCGGCAGAAGAGAGCCTGTCAGAATGACCAAATACTCATTTTAAGGGTGCTAGCGTTTTGCCTCAAATTGAAGGTAGTAAAAAATCACACTCCACTCACTGAGTATGCTTTATGAAACAGCGACAGCTACTTAAGGTCGATCTCACACTCACTCTCATTATGATGTTCTATGCCACAGTTTCAATTTGAGCAGTGGAATAATTAATATTTCCCGAGAAAATCGAAATAGAATATCTATAAATCATTCATAATTCAAGTGCCATTTCTCTCAATAGGATCTGATTTTTTTATTATTTGAAATAAGTGTTTTTGAGTGATTCCCAATAGTTTTCAATGGTGGCAAATTAATATTTATCCTGAACTAGCGACCGGCCCCGGCTTCGCACGGTAATATCTTCGAAAATATTCACTTAAATCATACGTGTGAATAGTCTGAATTTTGGTACCTTCCTACCCTATAAGTTTAGTAGTGTGATGGAATGTCGCTAAGTTTCGATCCAAGTAAACTGTTAAATAAAGACAGTTGCATCAAATTATTCATCATAAATTCCCTAAATTATGGCGCCTACCGACCCTCTAAGTTGAAAAGTGATCAAATACTAACCTGAAGTCTTAGTAACACTCAGTTAAAAAAAAACATCAAAATCATTTCAGTAACTATGGCGTCATGCGCTTCTTGACACGATCACGCTAGATTTCCGCGGAATGAGGTATTTTTCCGCCGTAAAAAGTAGCCTGTGTGCGTGCCTAGGATCCTATCTTTATATTAACCACGTCTTATAAAAATCCGTTCAGACGTTAAGGCGTGAATGAGGTAAACTTTTGAAAACAAACGATTAAAAATCACTAACTAATTAGTTTTCTGCCTACTGCCTACGCCTTAAGTACGATAGCATGAATATTAATAGCCCATATCCTTTTCTAGGTTACTATCTATCACCTAACAAATTTCATCAAAATCCATTCAGCCGTTTAGGCATAATAGTGCAAGACTCCTAGCAAAAACCACAAAAAAATCACTAACTTAATTCAGTTTTCTGCCCACTTCCTACCCCCTAAGTACGATGACGTGATCATTTTGATCTTATATACGTTTTTAGGTAACCATCTATTACCTTACTAAATTTCATCAAAATCTGTTCAGCCGTTTAGACGTGAAAGAGCAAAAGTCCCAACAAAAACGACTAAAATCACTAACTCAATTTAGTTATCTGCCTACTGCTGCCTACCCCCTAAGATTTTTTCGATTTTCTCGGGAAATATTGATTTGCCGGTGCTCAAATTGGAACTGTGGCATCACAACATCATAACGAAACAGTATACCAATATTTTTAAAATCGGCAACTGGACGGTAAACTAGATATTAACCTTTATATTAATTGAATGAAACGATTTCAAATATAACATAATTAAATAGAATGATAATAACTCTATGGTTAACTTACCCCAATGGGCAAGATGTTGAATGAGATAAGGATCTTCCACCATATCATCTTCACTATAACTGAAAACATCTCCCTTCCCATCTTTGGTTATGGTACCTAATTTGACTGCTAGAGGATGACCTGTTTGACTGTAATGTTCGACAGCATGATTATTACCACCTGAACCGTCATAGAACTTTCTACCACATAAAATAGAACCATCTGTTAGGTTCAACCACAAATTATCCGTTTTGTCGCATTGTTCGCATTTCCAACCGGAGGGTGAATTTTCTTGCCGTTATCTAATTGATGGAGAGTCTGTGCATGCTTAGAATAATTCTTGCTTCTCCGTCCCAAGTACCTTTCAAAGATTCTAGCTCTGCTAACTTATTCGCAGAAGGCAATTCAAAGATAGTTTCCACTGAACGTTTTAACCTGAAAATTATGAAAATAAGTACCGACATGACACACCAATCAGTGGCGGCTTGTCCTATGAGGCAGGTGAGGCAGTGCCTCACCAAATAAATTACGGAAATCACAAATAATATCAAGCGAATTAATCCAATATTTATTAATCAATTTCATCATCCCATTATGTTCTTCAGTCTCAATTTTTGTACGATACTGCACTCGTCTCCCATAATATCCGAGCTCATCTCAAGCCTGGTACAGCTACAGACGTCAGTAACATTACACGTTACTGACGTTACGATGAATGTACAAAATCGGACCGTAACGGTACATGTTACAGGCGTTAAGGTCCGATTTTTGTACATTCATCTCACTTCCTCTTCAACGCGTAAACGGTGAGGTGAGGCTTGCCTCACGCGCTGCTTCCTTGTCTAGCGCGTTATTCACATCGACGTGACGAGATCATGAACCTCCCCTTCGTAGTTTATCTATTGCGGCTTCTAAGGTGAAGTTGAGGCTAGCCTCAGTAACAACTTTTAGAACATTTGAAGCGTTTTATCTTAGAAACGGTGCCTCGTAGGAAAAAGTATTGATACATTTTTTGAAGATAATTTCAACATCTACATTTTTGTCTGAATTACTTTTTTGATGATACTCACTGTTTTTGCTGAAAATCGCGAAAAACTCATTTTTCGACCTTTGACCTTGAATAAATTTTTGTCCATCAACGGAATGATTGGGAACTTTTATATATTATTTATTATTATGTTCGAACAATTTCACCGATTTTCAGCTTGTTGGGATTTTATGTAACCTCACCCTAATTTTTTGGTCTGGATTGAACGGACTATCTGCCCTTGATCCATGATCGTTTCGTTTCGTTTCATCGGCAAACTGCACATATTCGGGTTAATCGTGAAGCGGAAGATAGTGAAATTGCACTCTGGTTTGGGTTTGTACAGTACTCGTGATATTGCAGAGTTTTCAATAAAACAGAAACAGTTTTTGAGTCATTCCTATGAGTATAAAATATGTACAATTGAAGAAGTTATACAACCTATTCAAATCTTGACTATCGGTGCGGTAGAAAAATCGAATCGGAGGTTTCAAAATGAGAGTACTACTGGCCTACTGGCAGTGTAACTCTAATCAAATTATTTTTTGGCAGTGTTAATAATACATATTCCGATAGGGTTTTAGTAAAAAAACTGGTTGAAGCGAGTTGAAAAACTTACTCAGGGCAATTACCAGCCAATAAAACGCTATAGAATCATTGGAGCATTAATACCGAAGGATTTTGTCATAATGATAAGTATGCAGCTGACAAAAAAGAGTTTTGAGGTTAATTTTTTTTTGATGTGCCTCATCACTTTATTCTGTCACAAGCCACCACTGACACCATAGGTTACAAGCAGTTCTGACAGCTGGACGTGACCGAGGACCAACATTAACCTGAAATGAACTGATTATTCTGATATGAGAGCCTCAGGAAGGAAAGGGTCTTAAAACACTTCTATTTGTGGAACCTTTATTGCATCATCTTGGTTACATGTTTCGGCGATTCCGCCATTATCAAACAAAGATTGATTATTCGGTTCCAAAGTCATATGGTAAAAACATTATCTCAGGTCAAAAGGTTTAAATTAAAAATGTAGATAATGTTTTTACCATATGACTTTGGAACCGAATAATCAATCTTTGGTTTGATAATGGCGGAATCGCCGAAATGTAACCAAGATGATGCAATAAGGTTCCACAAATAGAAGTGTTTTAAGACCCTTCCTCCTGAGTATCATCAACACTTCAACATGGGATTCTATGAAATTATGATATGAGAGCGATTTATCGAGAAATTTTTGTGGTTTTTCGGCACTTTGAACATTTATTCATATAAATCAGACTAATGAATATAATTTCACCTTAATTCTCGTCAAATGCAGATCAAGTATTCAAAATATCAGTTAAATATGCCATCCTTTTGTATTCTGGTAGGCTGTAACAGCAAGGAAGACTAAATATTCTAAAATTTTATTTTCTTCAGGTGAATTAAGATATAGAATTAAATTACAACAATGAATAATATCACTGATACGATTTTATGCAGTAGTTTTTGTATTTTCATTTCAATACTGTATAATTGTTTAGATGAACTCGACATTTCATGTTGAAAGTGAGATAATATATTAGACTGTTATTGAATTTGAAAAGAAACATTTCTTTAAGGCTCCTTATGAAGACTTTGAGCTATGGAAAATAAACATGACAATTTTAATGAAAGAAATTAGGAATGAGACATCGGATGAAGCAAGAGTACTTGCAAGTAGGTACCTACGTTCATGTTTTATATGGAATAAATTGGATTACATCAATGAAGAATATAACTGACACGAATTTATGCAGTAGTTTTGGTACTTTCATTTCAATACTTTATAATTGTGAAGTTCAATTTGACTTATTCATATTGAACGTGAGAAAACGATTGTAATTGGTTTGGAACGTTGAATATTTAATGTAAGTAAAGTTTGTAACAACATCGCCAACTATTCGGCATATTCCGTTTTTAGTCTCGTTAAGAAGACTTTGAGTCCTAAAATTGAAAGCATTACAGTAAGTACCTCAGATCTTTGTCTAAGGTAAGTACCCACTTCCAAGTACTTGCTTTATCCGATGTCTTCATTCTTTGTCTCTTCATTACATTTTTCATGTTTTATACTTTATGACTCAAAGTCTTCATAACGAGCGTCAAAAGGCTGATTTTCTTTTCATATCCAATAACAGTCTATTATTTACTCACTTTCAACATGAATAAGTCAAGTTCATCTAACAATTATACAGTACTGAAACGAAAATACCAAAACTACTGCATAAATTCGTATGAGTGATATTCTTCATTGTTGTAATTTAAATTCCATATTTTAATTCACCTAAGAAACTAGAATTGTAGTTTGTTTTTAGTTCCTTCTCGGTGTCACAGCACAGCCCACTATAACACAGAAATATTGCATATTTAACAGATATTTTGATCTTCTTTTTAAGAGAATTAAGGTGAAATTATATTTATCAGTATAATTTAATGAATAAGTTCCAAGTCGAAAAACCATAAAATTCCTCAATTAATCGCACTCAGATTGCAATAATCAGTTTCATTGCAGGTTAATGTTGGTCCTCCATCTCGCCTGGACCATAGACACTGTCAGAACTGCACGTCGCCTATATGCAGAATACAAATCTAAAAATAAACTTATAGAGTAAGCTTACAATTTCTGGAAGGTCTGCATTGGGCCAACTAATTGTAGTATGAGAAGGTAATATAACTATACTACAGTGATCTGTGTATTCATACTTTCGACCAGAATCAGCAGAAAAACCTCCTTCTACGCCAATAGCTAACCTAGTAATCTTCTTCTCTGGACCATCACCTGGCTGTTGACAGCACACCTGAATTAATTGATACTTAAACTAGTATATTATATGTGGAAAGACTCATACTTCACGTTTTTCTCTCCTTATATGCAGGAAAACCGCATCTCCTGTTCTATTATAATGCTGCTCAAGGTATTCATGTCCCAAGCCAATGAAAGAATGTAAACTGACGTAAAGACCAGTTTCAGTTTCCTTGAATAATATTGAGTTATAAAATATCAAATCTGAATATTTTCATATCAAACTCACCGGATTATCAAAGGAGTAAACACATTCATCCTTATAAACTTTATCGCCAGATTTTGGAATTCTAATATTATTCAGATATTGTTGAAGTAAATCCATTACAGCGTTAAAGTTTCAACCTTCAATTAAACTCAGCAGAAAGCCGGAAAATTAAATAAGCCTCAGAATTTTGTTTTACTCAAAATATTTCCAATTTGAAACCCTAGAACTCAACTTCATAGACAACAATCAACAATGACAACATGTTTTTTTTCTGTGGTTAACTGTCATGTCGATGTCAACCACTAGAGGGGCCTCATTCCATAAACGCCTCATTCAAGCAATATGATAGGCAACCCAAATTACTTTAACAGAGTATTACGTGGGCGCCTGATTAAATGCGTCAGGCTGCCCCTGATACTTTATTCGAGAACGACCGCAAGGCGCAGTTGATTTAATGCATTTCGTCAAAAACGTCTTCAGAAATAAACATATTTGGAATTTTGAAGATCCAAGTCCAGCTCTGAAAATTACAGTTACCAGGTGTTTCAGAATAACGTTATCAAATGCCAAAGAAAGATTTCTCGTCCACTTTTAAGAATAATAGTATATTATGCAACGAGCGTATAATGATTACCTTTATTCATAAAGAAAAGTTAATAAAAGCCATTATACGCGTGTACAATATATTTATCCACAACTACTGAACAGTTTTCTTGATGTTTTAAAATTTGGCGGACGTAAAATGCCTTTTCTATTACTAGTGGAAAGTCAAATTGAATATTTCTAATTTTTTGGTCATGTATATTTTGTCATTGTTTAAACAATGATTTTGTAATAAAAGTTGATTATATTTAA